>WNWU01000119.1:453325-472880 GCA_012654045.1 Ptyas mucosa | reverse complement strand
GAGCCAGGAGATGTAGTTTAGCAGCATTGTAGGCCCCATCCACACGTGGACATCTTTCTGCCATCAACGCTTTCTCTCCGCCTTCAATATTAGAAGTAAAATGGGTGACAATCAGAGAGCTGGCTTTTTCAGTTAGCGTGAACCGCCCTTCTGCAAGAGAATCGCTGAGCGAGAGTTTTGCTTTTTAGTTAAAGAGTGTTATTTATATTAGTTTTGCTGATTAGTTAATGAGTGTTTAACTAAACTAGGCTACTTAATGAGTGGGGTTTTTTTTGAGGTAATTTGTCCCATTAATCTGCTCTTTAGATTAATTGTGTAGTTTTACATTCAGCGCAGGTAGTCCTCGACTTACGACCGCGATCGAGCCCAGAATTTTTGTTTCGCTAAGCGAAACATTTGTTCAGTGAACTCTGCCCCCTTTCACGACCTTTCTTGCCACAGTCGTTAAGTGAATCGCTGCGGTTGTTAAATTAGAAACGCGATTGTTAAGTGAATCTGGTTTTCCCATTGATTTTGCTTGTCCGAAGATCGCGAAAAAGGGGGGGGGGGTGTCACGTGACCCTGGGGACAGTGAAACCGTCATAAATGTGAGTCGGTTGCCAGGCGTCTCAATTTTGATCCACGGATTTGCTGCAACGGTCGTAAGTGTGAAAAACGGTCACAAGTCACCTTTTTTTACAGGGCCGTCGTAACTTCGAACGGTCACTAAGCGAACTGTTGTAAGTCGAGGACTAACTGTATTTCATAAGCTGCTTCTGGACCATACTTGAAGAAGGAACGTCTGGTTCTTCATGAGTGTGAAAATGACTTACATATCTTATTTATGATACTGTACTAAGTAGGACAGTGCACAAATGGTAAATGTGCTTTTTCCTCTGCCTCGGTCTAACTCTGTTTACAGCTTAAAACGTCAAATTTACCGATTTCTTTTTTATTTATTTATTGAAATGCTTTGTAGAGGCCCAACTCTTTTCAAAGATGCTCACCTTTTGCAGTAAGTTATTAAGGAATCAACTGCTTAAGCACAGCACGTGTCAGCCTGACCTGGCACCAAGGTGGAATGGTTTCAAGAACAGGTGTTTTATTTTTGAAGGTATTAAGGGCAAGGAAGGCGGCAAAGAACGGACACAGCATTAAAATGTTTTGTTTTCCCGCGGTCGGTATGTTTACTTGCTCAGGCAACCCAAATTAATACATCTTATTAATACTTTTTCACGTTTGCTTCATTTGCAAAGAAGCAAAACATCTATAGAGATCTATGGCTCTAGAGCAGGGGTGTCAAACTCGATTTTATTGATGGCCGCATCAGGGTTGTGTTTGACCTCGCGGGGGGAGGATGGGACTGGAGGGGCGTGGACAGGGAGGCGTGGCCAGCTCGATGTCACTCACGTTGGAGGCGCCTGCGGTGGCCCAAGCGCTCTGCCAGCAAAGGCAGCGAGCCAAGCTCCATTTTTGCTGGCAGAGGGTTACAGGAGACCACGCGGCCCTCCCGAGCTCCGTTTTCTCTGGCAGAGACACTGCAGGCTGTTTCCAGGGCGACCCCGTGAGCCAGATCTAACCGTCCCGTGTGCCAGATCCGGCCCGCAGGCCTTGCTGCTCTATAGCTTCAAATTGAGCCGGGCAAAAAAATTCCTTTTAGAAAGTTCCCCTCCCGACCCCCCCCCCCAAAATAATTTTTAGCAGGCATGTTAATTTTTTTCCCCAAACGGTGGTTCAGTGGCTAAGACACTGAGCTTGTCGATCAAAAGGTCGGCAGTTCAGCGGTTCGAATCCCTAGTGCCGCGTAACGGGGTGAGCTCCCATGTCTTGTCCCAGCTTCTGCCAACCTAGCAGTTCGAAAGCAGGTAAAAAATGCAAGTAGAAAAATAGGGGAGGTAACAGCGTTCCGTGCACCTTTGGCATTGAGTCATGCCGGCCACATGACCACAGAGACGTCTTCGGGCAGCGCTGGCTCTTCGGCTTTGAAACGGAGATGAGCACCGCCCCCTAGAGTCGGGAACGACTAGCACATATGTGCAAAGGGAACCTTTACCTTTATAGCTGTCTTTGGCACTAAGTCACTTGGTTGATTATGAAACACAAGAGCATCTTCACTGCGCAAAACGGCCTAAGAAATAATGTTTTTCCAAGCCATAAGTGTGTGAGACAGACATCCATAATTACGTATCCCTGAGCCTCTATAGGTTTTTGCCTTTTGCAAAAACGAGACTAGAAGCAGCCACCGTCTTTAAATTGAAGGGTGTTTGCCTAAGAAAGCTGTTCACAGCGCTAACAACCATGGGTCTCTTCTCTTGTTTACCCACAGTTCTCAGTGGCCTTTGCTCAAACGACTGTCCTCGCAAGATAACAGTAAGTATGCTGTTCAACTCCGTTCCTGGAGAATTCTGGCATCTCCCAATCCATACCGTCGTTCTGTTTGTCAAAAGATAGCCCTGTCCTGGTTGCTTACCGTTTAATCATGACAAGGACGACCAAAGCCACACCTTGAATGGGAGAAAATCAACCTTTACTTCAGTTCTCAGTCGTGACCGCATGCTGGAAAATGCCATTTCTTCAGACCCTTTGAAGTCTTAGCTCTTGTTCACTGTTTTTATGTTCTATTTTACTCCCTGCACTGTAAGGTATTTCTTAACAACTCCACCCACCCCCTCAATTTTGAAAGCAAATGGTTGATTGACGTGTATCGTAGAGCATTGTCTAGTTTGGGCAATGGATGTGAATGGCATCTCCTTACCGTAGTAACCCTGCACACAGAATAGCAGAATTGGAAGGGATCTTGGAGATCTTCTAGTCCAGTGATGGCGAACCAATGGCACGCATGCCACCTCTCTGTGGGCACGCGTGCCGTCGCCAGCTGCTCTTCTGGTTTCTGGCCAGCTGGTCTTTGTGGGCGCTGGAGCACAGGGAAACAGCCTGAAAAACAGCCAAAAAGGCTGTTTTGGGCGGCTTTTTCCAGGCCGTTTCCAAGCCATTTTGGGGCAGTTTTCTGGGCCATTTTTAGGCTGTTTTTCAGGCCATTTTCAGGCCGTTTTTGGACTATTTTCAGGCTGTTTTTGAGGACATTTTCTAGGCCATTTTCAGGGCCATTCTCAGGCCATTTTTGGGGGCCAAAAACGGTCCTAAAAACAGCCTGAAAACAGCCCGGAAAATGGCCAAAAACCAGGGATGAGCATGCCAGTCATCTGGTCTTTGGGTTTCCGGTGATCTGGTGCATTCGAAGACCAACTGGTCAGTGCACATGCACATGCCAGAAACCCGAAGATCAGCTGGCCGGCATATGCGTGAGCACCGTCCAGCTGCTCTTCAGATTTCCAGTGCTCCGGCACGTGCAATACATGCGAATGCATGCACGTTCCAGTTTGGGCACTTGGTGCCGAAAAGGTTTGCCACCACTATTCTAGTCCAACCCCTGCTTAGGCAGGAAACCCTACACCACTTCAGACAAATGGTTATCCAACCTCTTCTTAAAAACTTCCAGTGTTGGAGCATTCGCAACTTCTGGAGGCAAGTTGTTCCACTGATTAATTTTTCTGTCAAGAAATTTCTCCTTAGTTCTAAATTGCTTCTCTCCTTGATGAGTTTCCACCCATTGCTTCTTGTCCTGCCTTCAAGTACATTGGAGAAGACCCCGTCTTCTTTGTGGCAGCCCCTTAGAGCTTAAATATATTTATTGGATTAAAATAACATTGGCTGTTCAGTTTGCCATTTATACTTTTTCTTTTTCTGCCTCTCATCAACCACCGGACACGGTTATGATGTATCTTCCAAATAAATATTTCAAAACAGTGAAGTAGTTTTGAAAGGCCGTGTAAAGTAAAACTCAACTTCTGACAGCTACTTTGGGGCAGTTTTGATCCCCGAGGCGTGCTGTTGTTGAAAGGGTTGCTTCTCATTTGGGTCCTTTTTTTTTTCTCCTTTTCCTGTCACTTTCAACCACTTTTTTTATTCTTTATTCTCCCTTCCCAAAGATGCCCTTTGCCACCATCTCGAGAAATGCAAAGGACAATCTGCTTTCCATGTGTTTTGTCCTTCCGATTTGTATTTATCATTGCGTTAAATTCCCAAAGAAACATATTTATGGCTCATAGTGATTTTTGACTTCAAAAAACAAAAAAAGTCTGTATATATATGGAGGCGCTACTGGGGCCGAGTATTAATAGTGCTCTAGATTTTTCTTTGCTTGCAAAGAATCATTCTCTTTTGGGCTGAACACTTTACTCTTTTTTTTTAAAACGGCCTCTGAGTTTTATCGGCATTCAGAACTTCTAAGTGAGGTGCCCTGGTCACATATAAGCTTTAAACTTACAGCTGGAAAAATGTAGTTTGGTCTTTTAGGAAGCAACGTGCATTGCATCTTTCTTATTTTATTTTATTTTTTTACATCAAACGAGCTCTGGCCTCTTAAATTACCACGTCCTTGTCCAAGGGCTTAAAAGTTTTTTAAAATGTTATGTGTTTTACAAGGATAAATGTAAGGAAATGGAGACAGGAAGCAAATGAGATCAGAAAGACCCAGAGAGGTGTTTAATGGGGGCAGCCAGACCGTGTGTATTATTTAGAAGGTATTTCACTAATGAGGATAGCTCAGCAAAAATATATGAGCAGTAGGTATGTAAATCCTGGCCTTAGAAATAAGATTGGTGATACACAGAAAACACATGGAGAAATAGAAAGGCAAGCAAATAGAGTAGAACAAGAGAAGTGGATACACCAGGGGTGAAATGCTCCCGGTTCGGACCGGATCGCCCAATCCGGTAGCGATGACCGCGGGTGGTTTGGAGAACTGGTAGCAAAAATCCCTGCCCCAATGCTCAGCTGAGCTGCACAATCATCAGAGGCTTTTTTTTTTAACTTTTAAAAGCATTTTTTCTACAACCTCTTTGGCCAAAAAAACACTTTTAAAAGTAAAAAAAAGAAAAAAAGCCTCTGATGATCGCGCGGCTCAGCTGGGATCGTCAGAGCCTTTTAAAAGCACTTTTTTGACAACCTCCTCGGCCGAAGAGGTTGTAGAAAAAATGCTTTTAAAAGTAAAAAAAAAAAACAAGTTGGCCACGCCCACCCAGTCACATTACCCACCACCACCAAGCCACGCCCACAGAACCAGTAGTAACAAATTTTACATTTCACCACTCGGTGAAATGAGATGTACACGATCAGAAGCTGAAGAAGGCAGAAATCCTACAGGTTGCCTCAAACTTAATATTTGCTTGTCGGTATATTAGTTATACATTTGTAGGAGTAGAGCAGACAAAACTGGGGGCGGAGTTAAACATGCCATCACTTAGAGTCCTTACATTGCCACAAACAATCCCCCTTGAATTCCATTGATCCTTACCTAACATCCATTAAGGGCTGACCGTTGGTTGACTAAAGAGACTTGAAATGATAAACGTTTTGTGCTGCGAATGGTATCGATTCTTTGCGCCCAACATTATCCTGCCTTTTCTCCAGCAGCTCAAGGGTGTGAGGGGCATGGGGCTTGGGGGCGGGGGGGCAGCTCTGTCTTCATTTTATTTCCTTTGGCTTAAGAGCAAATGAATGGCCCAAAGTCATAGCTGAATATGACTTGAATTGCTTGAGCTCCAGGAACAGGAATGCATCCAGTATAAAAGCTTGGGGTAAAAACTCAAACGAGCAGGTCATGAGTGGGGTAGCACTTTCCCACTCAAGTTTCTGGCTACTTATGTACAGTTAGTCCTTGACTTACGACCAGAATTGAGCCCAAAATTTCTGTGGCTAAGCAAGACCGTTGTTAAGTGAGTTTCTGCACCATTTCTTCCCAAAGCTGCTAAGTGAACCGCTGAAGTTATTAAGTCAGTAACCCGGTTGTTAAGTAAATCTGGCTTCCCCATTGACTTTGTTTGTCAGATAGTCACCAAAGGGGATAGCGTGACCCCAGGACACTGTAACCGTCATAAATGCATGTTCAGTTGCCAAGCGTTCTGAATTTTGATGATGCGACCATGGCAATGCTGCAGTGGTCGTTAAGTGTGAAAAATGGTCATAATAAGTCACTTGTTTTCAGTGTCGTCGTAGCTTCAAATGACCACTAAATGAAAGGTTTGTAAGTAGAGGTTTACCTGTGTTTTTTTTCTTCTTCTCCTACATCTCATTGGTCGTTGCTTTTCATTCCTGGTCCTAAAAGAGAGAAACACTTGGCAATTAAAAAGAAAATCTTTTAACACTGCTACTTTGGCTCGCCTGAATCCTTTTTCTTGGCATCTCCTCATACTATCAAACTGTCAGCTTGCAGTCAATCATATTTTAGACCTGCATTAGCTGATGAGAATATTTCTTCTGGAAGCATTTGCAGTTTTCGGCATCGCTGCCCTGGAAAAGAATTTCTGAAGTTTGTCCCCAAGGTGTTTTTTTCAAGAGGCAACTGAACTTTCTGGGTTTTCTTTGAAGATGTTTGGCTTCTTCAGCTCCGATTGGGTGGTGGGGAATGGAAGGATTTATATTCCTTGCAGACCAGCTGGTCATTTGCGTTCTCTTTAGAGAGTCGTTGAGGCCACTTGGAGGTTTATCTGTGTCCTCAGGGTCACCTGAGTAGTGCAAATGGGTGGGAAGCCTTCTTGCAAATGACCAGCTGTCTCCCAGACTCGCTTTATAACGATGTGATTAACTTAACAACCGCAGCCATTCATTTAACAGCGGTGGCAAGAAAGGTTGCAAAGGGAGAGGAAAAATGGACTTAACAACTCTGTTGCTTAGCCGCAGAAATTTCGCGCTCGGTTGTGGTCGTAAGTCGAGACTTAACTGCAGTTCGTTTTAGACGGGTGGAAATAGCTACCTATTCATCTGTTCAGTCTTCTAATTGTGGGAAAACGCTGCGAACAACGAAAGGGATCAATTGGACGATGGTGGCTTCTTGTGCCAATTTTTAAGGACCAGAAAGAGAAATAATACGATGTTCCTTTCCTTTCAGCCTTTTGGTGTGAATCAACCTGGACCTTATATTAAATATACAACTGTCGATGCCAATGGATACTTGAAAAATGGCTCAGGTAAGACTAATTTCTGTTGACTGTGCCATTGGTTTTTCAACGCACCGATCCGTATATCAGATTCCGTGCGACGCAAATGGCAGATTTGTCTGTTTTAGAGGCAATTCCCCGCTAACGTTAGATTTCAGGAAGCAACTGGACTTCCTTGTTTTTTTCTTTTGAAGACGTTTCGCTTCTCATCCAAGAAGCTTCTTCAGCTCTGACAGAATGGTGTGGAATGGAAGACCGAAAGAAACTTCTTGGATGAGAAGCGAAACGTCTTCAAAAGAAAAAAAAGCAAGGAAGTGCGGTTGCTTCCTGAAAAAGCACTTCTGGGACAACCACGACCTGGATGACTGACAACTTCTACAGACTGTTGGGCTTCAGGCTTCCATGTTGTCAAGAGCTTAAAAACAATTTATAAGTCCTGAATATTCCTAGCCAGGATAATAATAACCGTCTCTAAGAGTTGTGGAAAATGAAATGCGTTTATTTAAAAAAGGAAAAGAAAAAAAAACAGGTAAAGGCTTTTCTTTAAAAAAAAAGAAAAGAAAAGAAAAGAAAGATAAAAGATCATTGCTGTTGACTTCCTCTTAAGGGCAAGGAGCACAGAATTAATGCAGCTTTAAATAAATGCATTGTGACCTTTCTTGGGGCTTAATTGCACTCATTGGATCTATTTATGCAGCCATATATTTTTTTTCCCCCTACTGCTAATGAATAATAATAGAGTCAGCACTTTCCCAGGCTTGCATATTTTAATATTTGGGGGGGGGGGGGGCGCTAGCACCATAAACATATTCGGTGTTGTGGAACAGCTGGCTGCAGGTACCCATATCATTAAGGAGATTATAATAAGCATATCGTATACGGGGAGACCAGAGTTAACGACTCCAAACTGGTAACAGACTGGATCTCAGCAGGGGAACTGTCAGTCTGGGTGGGTTTTGCAATCATCTGGGCTTTTAATAAATTAAAACATTTTTAGCACACAGATGGTAAGAAAAACCTGTCCCTTGATAGAAGGACGGAGAGAAATATAAATCCTGATGAAAGCTGAGTCTCTGGAGCATTCAGTTCCCTGGAAAATGAGCTCCTCTAAATTTCCAGGGATTTGACATTCATAGGCTAACCCAGCCCCACGGCCAGCACGGTCAATAAGGGGAAAGTTTGGATACTCCGGTCTTTTATTTTTTATTCAATCTAGACGTTTGCTATTTTGGTGCAGGTCCTTCCAAGAAAAGGAAAGATCTTCCCAAGAGGTTCTCCTAATTGGCCGATCTTTTGATTGTAATAAATTAAAAGCAAGGTATAAATAATTTCTACTTGCTGACATCATTCCTGAAGTAACGCACGGGGCTGCCAGGTTTTTCGTGGTGGCACCCGAACCAGGCAAGAATAATTAAGAACAATTGAACCTGCCTGGCCGAAGCTCAGCATATTAACCATGTCAGCTATTATAGGATATTTCTCCGTAAGAGAAGGTTATAATTCTTAAATCCTTTTGGATAATGTTATTGTTTTATTTATGAATATATATGAATGAATATTGATATGGTGGTGGCGCAGCAGACTAAAGCATTGTTATTAACATCAGCTGCCTGCAATTACTGCAAGTTCAAATCTCACCAGGCTCAAGGTTGACTCAGCCTTCCATCCTTTCTAAGGTAGGTAAAATGAGGACCCAAATTGTGGGGGCAATAAGCTGACTTTGTATAAATATACAAAAGTATGAAGGCTATTGCTTAACGCATTGTAAACCACCCTGAGTCTCCAGAGAAGGGCGGCATATAAATCAATTTTTTTTTAAAAAAGTGAAAGGTAGTGAGGAGAGAGAGAGAGAAATACACATAACATAATATGTGATGTATTTATTCAATTTTGGTAGCCGCCCATCTCAGTCAATGATTCTAGAGAGGGTTTACAATTCAAAAAATACATTACACATAAAATACTAAAAACATTGCAAAAGAATAAAAACAATAAAAAAAAAACCCCTAGAACTATCCATATTTAAATATAGCAGCCATACCTGGCCAGTTAGCATTTGTACAGCATTTGTATTTTAGGCTGCTATTTCAAGTTATGCTATCCAGCTTGTTAATTTTAATTACTTCTTGTTATATATGCATAGCCTAAGCAAGCCTATTAACACATTCTAATCCAGCCAATTTTTGTTTTTTTTGTTTTGTTTTTTTTCCCCTGTATATGTACTTTTTAAAACTGTCCTGACATTGTCAATTTAGTTTTTGGATATTTTGAATATTAGAATGCCAATTCTCTTGAGCTGGTTAATGGCTGCAATAAAGTTAAGCAAATCAGTAAATTAAAATTGGGGAGGCGGGGGGGGGGGACAAACCCTGGCGAGATCTCTCTAATATTACTCTAGTTCAGCGCCTAATTCAACATCAAGAAATAATAAATATGAGTCATGATTGCTCCTAAAATACTCAAAATCATTGAATAGCCAAACGTGCATTTATCTGGGCTAGAATGGCTCTGGTTATGTGGGAAAGAAAGCTTTTGATTAGGCTGCAGAGATTTAGGTTGTATGACAGAAATGCGAGCATTTTAGAACAGACTGAATTCCAAAAGAAAAAAAAAAGGAGGAGGGAACATGATTTATTCAAGACTCTTGATCTGAATATTAGGTAGGTGATATGATAAACCATAGATTGTTTTTCTAAAGTAAAATCTGAAAACAACTGGTTTCCCTTTTAAGCATATATTTCCTAATAAGTCCACGTTTCCCTCAGTTTTAGCCACAATCGGATTCGGTATCAGAAGAGAGAATTGCTCATCTTAACCACGAATTCACAGAATTGCGCTTGTCCCAACATGGGAGATCTTCTCCAGCCCAATCCCTACAGAGCTGTGAAGACCCACGATCCATGAGAATTCCATCTAGGACCAGAGGTGTCCAACCTTGGCAACTTTAAGGTTTGTGGGCTTCAATTCCCATGGCTGAGGAATTCTGGGAGTCGACGTCCACAAGTCTTAAAGTTGCCAAAGTTGGACAACCCTTAATCTAGGAGAACAGATGTCACTTTGTAGGACTCCGATCCAGGGGTGGGCTGCTGGGGGTTCGCAGGGGTTCGGGAGAACCTCTAGATAAGATTTTGTGCAGTTCGGAGAACCCCCAAATCACACTCTTAGCTAGCCTCTCCCACCCCACCCCGCCCCTCCCGTCCCAGGAGTCCCAACACTGCCTGTTTTGGATGCAGATAAGTGCAGGGTGCACACGGAGGCTTGGGATATTAGGGAAGTCCTGAAATGGGCCCATTTCTGGCCTCCAGAGGACCTCCGGATCCTGTAGAGGCCATCTTTGCCCTCCTAGAGGCTTGAGGAAAGCTTTTGGAGCCCGGGGAGGGCCAAACTGCACCCCCCTCACCATGGTGCAGGAGGCCAACTAGGCCACACCCACCATGGCCACGCCCACCCAGCAACCGGGCAGAGAACCCCTTGCTAAAATTTTTGAAGCCCACCCCTCCTCTGATCCTCCTTTGGTGACCACAAAGAATAACCAGTTGTTCTGTCCCCGTCTCCCACACGCACAAACACCCACCCCACAGGGTTAAATAATTGTTTCAAAACAGTCAAAGGTTCGTTATCAAAACTTGGCAGCAACGCAGCAGCTGCCTGCCAAGAGCTTTTACTCCAAGAAGGAGGGGTTGTTCCTCCACCAGATAACACAAAAATACAGACAGTTTGAAGTAGTCCAGTAACAGAAATCCACAACAGATGAGGCTTTGTTCATCCAAAAGTGCAAGTGACTCGCCAGAGTTTTTGCTTTGTCCGTCACAGAGCTGGAATGGTCATCACCCTCCCTTATATAGCCTGTGGGGTGTGGCTCAATCTCTGGCACGCCTCCTCATCTGCTGTGACCGTTTAGCACGCCGACGCTGGCGTGGATCCAGCCACAACTTGTCTCCCTCATCACTCTCCGACAGATCGGAGACACCTGGCTCCTGGCCAATCTCCTCTCCTTTGGCCGATACCTGAGGAATTGCCAGAGAGGAGGGGCCGGGAGAGGAAGGCCTGTCCGGCTCCTCTCCTTCATGTTCGGAGCCTTCTTCCTCCGATACGATGGGCTCGGGGGTCGGAGCCACAACACCAGTTGCCTTTTCCTAGCAGTCCAGTTTGTTCATCAGAAGGACGTTTCCTAATCTCTGAGCGGTTCTTGAGGAAACCTTGCCCTGTTCGACTTGCACAGTAACCGTTGCAGGATGTGAAGACTGTTTTCCGCAAAACGGGCCTCTGTAGAAGTGGACGATGTGAACAGTAACAAAATTGCAAATTGCGGGTCGGAGGAGCAGAAGAGAGATAAGTGGGACGTCTACGGAGTTGAACCCCAAATTAAAGCTTTATGACGAATAAATATTGATGGCTTTGAGAAGTTGGGTTTTAAATATTAATGGGCTGTTGTTTGCGAGCAACGTTATCGTTGCTTCTTGGGCGATAAAATCCAGCGCTGCTTTCCCACCTCCCACTTCGCTGTCAAAATATGATGAAAACAGCAGTTATTAGATTAGCCCCTGACAGCACCTAAAAATTTAAGGTAATAGACAAGCCCTCTGGCTTCTAAGGGAAGGAACTTTGGTTTCAGAATGAGAACACAAGGAGGAAATTAGTTCATCACTCTCCCTCAAGCAATACAATGCAGGAATAAACATAATTGTTGGCGTATACATTTAGCGCTTTTGAATACTCTGAATTTTCCACCTATCTTAACTTCTGTTGTTCTTAACCACTGCCCTAAAAAGTGACAACTAATTGCCTGATCTACAACACTGCACTAGTTTTATTACATTAGCCCTTGGTTTTATGCATATATTCATTACTTATTAAAACACGGGCCATCTGTGTGTTCTTCTGCATTTTATAGTCTTAAACTTTAGTGTTATCCGATGGATTCTTTTATGTTTAAAGCTGAAGTACCCTATGGATTTTATTTATTTATTTATTTTGCACTTTTCTTAATGGCACTCCAATCATATTTTTATTGGTACATTACTATTAAAACATCTCCAGCTGCAATTTAGCCTGAAATATTCGCTTGTTTCCTGAGAAGCGGCTTAGTCTTGGTCTCTGAATAGTATCTTCGAGGCAGCGCTTCAAGAACGTAGGGCCCAAGAAACGCGTGTTCTTCGATTGTATTTAAATTTACGTTCAATTAAAATTAAATACGGTCGGTATGATTACTGTTCAATCATGTGGATAATGACTTTGTTCTTTCGTCACATTATAAATTAGCATTTGGCAACAGTGATAGGATGTCCGTAGATACCGCGCATCATAGTTTGGGGGAATGCTCATGGCTGTATCGCCTCAGACCATATGCCCTTATCTTAAAAGAGAAAAATTAGGCAAATTACTCCATCTAAGCTAGTTTTGCCAACCCTGGCAAGAATTGGTTTCAAGAACAATTGAAATAGCTGAAGAAGATCATCTCTTTGCCAAATGTCTATGGAGATTCTCAGTCATCCAGGCCAAGGTTGTCCCAAAGGTGGGTTTTTCTTCCAAGAGACAATTGGACTTTCTGGTTTTTCCTTGAAGACATTTTGCTTCTTATCCAAGAAGCTTCTTCAGTCCTGACTGAAAGGGATAGAAGGATATATATTCCTTGCAGACAGCTGATCATTAGCATTCTTTCAGAGAGATCTTGAGGCAACTTGGAGGTTTATCTGTGCCCTCGGAGTCGCCTGAAGAGAGCAAATGGGTGTGGAACATATTTAGTTAGTTAGTTAGTTAGTTAGTTAGTTAGTTAGTCAGTTAGTCAGTCAGTCAGTCAAGCATGTATGAGAAAACAAGTATAAGTATGAACATATAAACATATGTATAAACAGGTATAAATGTATACATAAGAAATGAGTACGAATAAATGGGGACAGTAGGACAGGGACGGTAGGCACGGTGGTGGGCTTACGCGCGCCCCCTTACAGACCTCTTAGGAATGGGGCGAGGTCAACAGTAGACGGTCTAAGGTTAAAGTTTTGGGGGTTTGGGGAAGTAACCACAGAGTCTGGTAGTGCATTCCAGGCATTGACCACTCTGTTGCTGAAGTCGTATTTTCTGCAACCGAGTTTGGAGCGCTTTACCTTGAGTTTGTATCTCTTGTTTGCCCGTGTATTATTGCAGTTGAAGCTGAAGTAGTCATTGACAGGAAGCAGACAATTTTGTGTACTAAGCTTAGGTCAGACTGTAGGCGGCATAGTTCTAGGTTGTCCAAGCCCAAAATTTCAAGCCTGGTGGCATAAGGGATTCTATTGTGAGCAGAGGACTCTTCTTGTGAAATACCTCTGGACTCGTTCAATTGTATTATTGTCCGATATAGGATGTGGATTCCAGGTAGATGAACTGTATTCCAGAATTGGTCTGGCAAAGGTTTTGTATGCCCTGGTTTGCAGTACAATGTTACCAGAGAAGAAGCTTCGCAAGATTAGGTTAACAACTCTTAATGCCTTTTTGGCAATGCTGTTACAGTGAGCTCTGGGGCTTAGATCTTTTGAAGTTCTTGGAACTCCTGAAAGGACTGTGTCGTAAGCAGGAGTTAGGTGGTATCATATCTCTCTGTTGAGAGAGGGCTGTTCGATCTTAATGTAGTTGGCCTCTTTGCCAAACTGAACTGAACCTTGGATTCACAAGAACAAGTTGGTATCTCTGAGGGGAAAAATTCCAGCAATGCAGCCACCTCTGTTTAAGCAGCTCTAACCTTATAATTCTGAAACTCTCTTCTTCTGGCCTACGTCACAAATGCTTTCATTCATAAAATGCTGGGAAATAGAACCTCAGTTACTGCATACGCAGAAGGAAACAATGGAAATGTCTTCTAAGCGCCAGCCGTTCATTTGTGCCTCTAAAATTCTCTCCTTTATGTTTGGAAGCATTGACTGCAGAAAGGGAACAAAAAAAAAATACATTACGTCTGGCGCTGTGTACCTTGTACATTCTATTGGCGCATTCCGTTATGTGTTGTTCTGCTCTATTTCATGTTCCAAATTATGCTTCAGGCCCATAAGGAGCCAGTACAGTTTTTGCGAAAGCTTTTGCCAGCTGGTTTCCAACAACGTTGAAATTGGGAGTTTCTGTGAGGTTGAGCCAGAAGATGATTTTGTTCTCTCCTAACTCAAAAAAGGGATGCAGTGGCTCAGTGGCTAAGACGCTGAGCTTGTCGATCGAAAGGTCGGCAGTTCAGCGGTTCGAATCCCTAGCGCCGCGCCACAGGGGGAGCTCCCGTGACTTGTCCCAGCTTCTGCCAACCTAGCAGTTCGAAAGCACGAAAAAAAATGCAAGTAGAAAAATAGGGACCACTTATGGTGGGAGGGTAACAGCATTCCTTGTGCCTTTGGCGTTGAGTCATGCCGGCCACATGACCACGGAGACGTCTTCGGACAGCGCTGGCTCTTCGGCTTTGAAACGGAGATAAGCACCGCCCCCTAGAGTCGGGAACAACTAACACGTATGTGCGAGGGGAACCTTTACCTTTACCTAACTCAAAAAAGGTCCCAAATAGAGATCCTGTAGATCCCTTAAAGTTCTTTTCTTCAAAAGCTCCCTTCTCTGTTTGGGTCCAACACTCATGATGGCAATTGGATCTGCCGATGAAATCATTTCATTACCAGGGGGTGTCCAACTTTGGCAACTTTCAGACTTGGGGACTTCAACTCCCAGATTCCCCCAGACAGGGGAATCTGGGATTTGAAGTCCCCAAGTCTTAAAGTTGCCGTGGTCGGACAACCACTGATTCATACCATTACTTCCTTGCCTCTTTTCCACAAAATGAAACACCGTTGAGTCTTCTCTCCGCAAACTCAATGCCTTTTGCCTCCACCGCGGCTTCCAAATTTCCAAATTGGGAGGGGAAAAAATTGCTACTGAAATAGGGATATATGTGTGCTTCTGTGTATTTAAGGCTTATCCGATTCTCACAATTTGTCTTAAAGAAGGATCTGGCATCAAGTACCCAACTTCTTCTTTGAGAGTCCTTTCCATTTGCTTGCTCCCGGCTTTCTTTCCCTATCATGTTTGCAGAGACATGACTAATCATCATTACATTCTGCTCCCTATTAACCTCTGACAGACATAAAAGGGCATGAAAGGGTATTTCTGTCCTCAGCACCTGGGTCATTTTTCTTCTTAATTCATTGCTCTTTATGTCCACGTTCGAAGGAGATCCAGTGACCGGTCCCTTTATCATAGAGCCTTTGTTCTTTGTGGCAATTTTTTAACCTTCCTTAGCTGTCTGGCTTTTCACCTGTAGTTGAGCCAGCATTTTGTAGTCTTTCCCCACTGGCATGGGTTAGGAATGTCCTGATTATTTAATGCTGTCTTGGAGCCCTGAAGTTATAATCGAGGCTTTCCATGTCACTGACCAATTAATTGTTTAGGCAACTTTGCTAATATGCTTATGTAAATCATGTTGGCAGCAACCGTTCTGGGGCATAACAAACCGACACCAGATTGCAGAGTGTAAGGCTGATTGTTGTGGTCCGCCGGCGGTCTGCGGAGCTGGCAACAGTGTCAGACAGTGAGGAGGTTGGGGAGGAACATGGGCCAGTCCTGGAGTCTGGGGAAGGCTCGGACGAGGGCTCTGCATCAGAGGCAGAGAGGGGGCCAAGGCCATCTGGGAGTTATGGGCTGCCTCCGGAGCCTCCAGAGTCGGACATCAGCGAGGCGGAGGAACAGGGAGAAGCCTGTTCCCAGTGTGCGCATGTGCAGAGCTGTCAGAAGGCAAGAACAGTTAAGACAAAAGGGACGACTTGGGAATAGGGCTGGAAGATGATTGGCTCCTCCCATAAGACATAAAGGAGGAGAAAAAGCATGTGAGCCTTTGCAGGAAGCAACTTTGTTCATTCTGAACAAATTCTGAAGCTCTGTTTTGACTCTGTGCTCTGTGTGGCCTTGCAAAATTAATTGCCAAATTAGGTCTTTGGCAGCATGTCAAGGAAGATAAAGTTGGGTGCTTATCAGCCTTATCCCGAAGGACTGTAGCAGACTTCTGTCAGACTCTTTACAAACTATTTGTGACTCATTATGGGCTGTGAATGACCATAATTCACAGCCATCTCAATAAAAGTTTTTTTGGGACTAAAATTGTGATTTATGCTTTGTCAGAAAGCCTAGGTCAGAACACTGGTTTTGATCTTGTGAATGTCCCCTTTCTGTTACCACTTGAAAAGGCAGGGGATGAAAACAGCATGGCTCAGCTTAACCCAACCTAAAAGGAGTTAGATGAGTAATTCCTGGAATTTTTCCGCTCAGGGAATCGCATCTGGAAGAAAACAGGTTGAGTTTGCTGGAGATCCAGCAAGCAAGCAAGAATCCAGTCTCAGCCAGAACTCTTGTTCCAAACACATTTTCAAACCGGAGAACTGCTTTTCCACGTAAAAGCTTGCAGTGCCAGCCCCTTGGATTTTTGCAAAATCAAAATCATGTGATAACAATTAATCAGCGGAACGACTCACCTCCAGACGTTGTGGTGCTCCAACACTGGTGGTTTTTAAGAAGAGATTGGACAACCATTTGTCTGAAAGGGTATAGGGCTTCCTGCCTGAGCAGAGGATTGGATCAGAAGGTCTCCAACTCTGTTTATTCTGTTAACCTTCTTCTGGCAAGATTAAGGAATGTTTACCAACTAATCAAAGAGGCAGAAGAAAGGAGGGAAGGGGTAATGGGAAGACATTTGAAGAAGAAAATGGAGATGCAGGGAGGGAATATTTAGATATCAGCTAGAGTGCGTAGGATGGCACAAAAAGAAGCAGAAAAAGTAGACATCAGTAAAGCTGAAAAGAGGGTGAGATCCAGTGTCAGGGTAATGATGATTTAAAGCTGACCAGCCGCTGTAAGGCTGTGGACCAGGATGAGTCAGCAGGGTTATTGCCGCTTTAAGACTGAGGATGAGTCAGCAGGGTTATTGCCGCTTTAAGAAGATGTCTATATAAGGGACGCCATGAGAGGGCGTGTCTCTCTCTCTCCTCGTTGTGTTCTATCTGCATTGTAGTTCTCCGTGTAGAGTTGAAGATTGATTGCTTGCCCGGTACGTGCCTATTACATGCATGTCTGTATATAGAAGTCTTGTATATAAACCACAGTTTGTAAGACAAACCTCCGTGTACTGTGTTTTGCTGCTAGGTTGTCTCAAAATGGTAGTCACGCTGTGCACACTCTGACATCCAGAACCGGAGGCTAAAGGGAGGAGGGAACAACAAGTATACCGTGGTGGGGGCTGCTCATTGGTTTCTAGAAAGGAGGAAGCTCTGCCCCACACCCCACCCCCATTAAGGCAAACCACCTTTGAAAGAGAAAAGCCCATATTTTCCACCAGATGATATGGAGGATGAAGAAAGAGGAGTACACATACATCCCTCTTCCATTTTCGTTCAAAGAGAGATGAGCAAAGAGTCCTTCAACTGTCCTTCAACCTCAGTACCAACCCTTCAGGCTTAAGCTGAATTTTTGCAGTCTCCCGCATTTTACCAATAGTTCCTTCTCAGCCAGCCTTGTCATCTTTCCTGTCCTGTCTCTTGTTTTTTCTTGACCTGCGGCTTCGACAATTAATTTCCTCCGGTCGGCTTCTTGGCCTGCGATCCTGACGTCTTGTCAAGAAGGATCACGCTTTGCTCGATTGCTCCCCTACGAGGCGCCCGCATGATCCCGCGCTTCGCACCCTGCTTTTTTTTTTGCTTTCAGATCCGCTACCAGGGAAAGTGGCTTTGGTTTAGATCACCGTCTTGCTAATCAATTGGAGCATTTATTTATTTTTATTTTTTTTTTTTCTTTTTTTTTTTTTTTTGCTTTTGCGGCTTTCTCCTTAATTGAGAGTGTCGGCACTGGTGAAACTTGAAAATGGGAAATGGAGATTTGCACAGCTGTTTTCCTTTTGCTTAATCATAAACTCGCATAGTAATGAGCCCCAGTCCGCTTGGATTTGGCAGCCGCTCGGGTCACCACCGAGAGAGGTCAGGGAGTAGATGCAAACTTCAGCATGTGACTGGGAAGCTGTTGTAAACATGCAATTAGAAGCATGTGAGCCATTTTCCCTACCCAGATCGATTTTTTTCCCCTCGAGAAATGTAGTTGTTTGGTGCATGGGGTGGGTTCTACTTACCTTTACTACTGGTTTGCAATGGGAACGCTCAAGCTTGCTTCATTTGAGCGTGCACTTCTGCAGATGCACAGATCATCCATAATGACGTCCAGGTAGGTGGGCTGAGCCTCCCGCCGGTTTTACTACAGGTTCGCAAGAACTGGGCCGAACCCGGAGCAACCTCTAGAGAACCTGTAGAGAATCTCTACAGACTTTTAGCTGTACAATTCAAGATGAACACCCTTTGAATGGTGTGGGAGTAGGAATGGATTTCCAGAGAAAAATTGCAGACTACAGGAACCATTTGCACCACTCAGGTGACCCTGAGGACACAGATAAGCCTCCAAGGGCTTCAGCGACCATCTAAAAGGATGCAAAGGACCAGCTGTCTGGCAAGGAGTATAAATCCTTCCATTCCCCACTATCCTGTCAGGGCTGAAGAAGTTTCCTGGATGAGAAGTGAAACCTCTTCAAAGAAAAACCAGAAAATCCAGTTGCCTCTTGAAAAAGAACCTCTGGGACAACCATGACCTCGATGACTGAGAGTCTCCATAGACAACAGGTTTAAGGACTCAGATGTTGCCTAAGAGAGCATTCTGGAAAAGTACTAGATCTCTTTGGCATTGTAAGCCTCTAGCTGCCCTTCACAAAAAAATTACAAAGTCATAGAGTCATCTGAATTTTGTCCACAGCTGTCAAAGTCCAACCAAGGTAGGTGGACTTCGGAATATAAACCTTGCTGTATTGAAGGGACTCACCTCCTGGTTGAATGTTTTTTTTTTTTTGAAGGAGGCCCTAAAAGCAGACCTTTGGATTAGAAGATTTTAATTTTGCTTTTGATCTGTTTTTGTTTACCTCTTAATGGCATCAACATGAAGTAACTCCTGGTCAAGCTCGGGTGATAGAGTAGAGCTGTGAAAATCCCTTGGAGGAAACGTTTTGCAAAGCATGGGGTTTTTTTTCAGACCATTAAAGCAGCCACATCTTTTTCCAGCCTTCAGAAGCTGAACATCTGTTTGTTTACTGGGGAGAGAGTTTTGATGAGTTGATGAGATGAGTTTTGTAAGCATTTTCAGATGCTGCAGAGATCCTCTTGAAGAATTTACACACCCCTTCTCATTAGTAATGAGATCAAAAGCCAAAAGGAAAGCTTTAGGTCTGTAGGCTAAATTGGGAAGCTTAAAAAATTAATCTATCATAGAAGATGATCCCGGCAAACAGATTCTGTTCCATTATCACAAAATTGCATGATTCTATCCATACTCAAACTGTATTTTGTATTAAGCAGAATCAAACAGTGGCTTTATGTTTTCATTGTAAACTAACAAAAATATTTAGGTAGTAGTATACTGGTATATATTTGTGTGTGTGTGTGTGTTGTATGTGTGTACGTATGTAGAGTAGAGTAGAGTAGAGTAGAGTAGAGTAGAGTAGAGTAGAATAGAATAGAATAGAATAGAATAGAATAGAATAGAATAGAATA
>WNWU01000119.1:442056-452486 GCA_012654045.1 Ptyas mucosa | reverse complement strand
CCTCTCCTCTCCTCTCCTCTCCTCTCCTCTCCTCTCCTCTCCTCTCCGGTCCTGTCCTACTCTACTCTACTCTACTCTACTCTACTCTACTCTACTCTACTCTACTCTATTTTGATAGTGATAAGCAACAAAGTTATAGTCATAAAGCGATAGGGAATAGGGAAGATGAGAATAATGATGGTAATACTGCCTTTTTAGATAGTTTGACAGTGTTGTGGGAATTAGTTGTTTAACAGAGTGATGGCATGGGGGGGGGGATAAACTGTCCTTGTGTCTTGTTATTCTGACATGCTGTGTTCTATAGCATTGTTTGAGGGTAGAAGTTGAAACTGTTTGTGTCCAGGGGTCTGTAAATATTTTCACAGCCCTCTTTTCTGGCTCGTGCAGTATGCAGGTCCTCAACGGAAGGCAGGTTGGTAGCCATTGTTTATTCTGCAGTTCTAATTTTCTGTTGAAGTCTGAGTTTGCCTTGATTGGTTGCAGTGCCATACCAGGCATTTATAGAGGTGCAGATGACAGACTCATATTGTGGGTAAAAAGGAAAATTGGTTCTTACCTTACTGTGTCTAATGTTAAATACTTTGAATTAATTAAAAAATGGAGTTGAAACAAACAGTCCCTTGTGGATGTTAGTACTGTAGGGCACAGTTCTCCAGACTTGGCAACTTTAATACTTGTGGACTTCAATTTAAATGACCCTACTATGACTTGGTCATGCCATTACAGGGAATCTCTCCTTGGCAGGCTAGATTAGAGAATCTGAAGTGACATGCAAACCAACTGGCATTTGGGAGGGGAGCAAACTGTTCCTGAATTGCTATTTATCATGAATTATTTCTCCGTTTGATATCAACTCTCCGTTCTTTTGGTGACACTCAGACCATTTCAAAAGCTTTCAACATGCAGGATGGCTATCCACTGGAGAACTGAATATAATTTTAGATCTAATTAAACTCTGTCATTTATTAATTGCTCTTTAGGTTTTTTGACAAGCCAACGCTGAATAGCTTGGCAGCGTTGAAGCAAAAAAAAAACAAAACAAAACAGGAGTAGCTTATTACGTTAGTTCTTTCCTTAACGTTCTAAATTTGTTTTTGTTGTTTTTTTTCAACTTGCCTCGGCTGATGTATGTCCCTGCGTGCATATTTTTCTGTGGCAGAGCCTTGTCAGTCCAAACAAATTGCTCTTATTCCAGCCACAAAGATCTCAACACATACTCGTATTAAACAGCAAAGGATGACTGAATCTTTTCATAATCTTAAGCCGTGAATTTATCACGTGCCATAAAACAAAGCTAGAGTTTGTGAGATCCGAGTGTATAAATCCTCTAATATAATTGTAAATTAGTTGTTCGTTTGACACCCTTTCATTAGGCTGTTTGTTTCTGTCATTAGATGCTCATTCAAGGGTTGGTAGTTTGGATGCACAGCACGCAACAGACAATAAAAGTGCAATAGCTGAGCTGGCATCACAGTTTTGGAGCAAGACGTGCAACAGAATTCTGGAAGGGGAGAAGAGATTTAAGATCTAATGAAGGCTCGACATCCTTTCTTGTTTCAATCTTAGTCATTCCTGCTTGTAAAAAGAGACATAGCATGGTTGAAAATTGCTCTTTTAAAGCAAAGGCGCCACAAGCAAAGAAATAAGTTTCAAGCACTTGAGCCCTGGTGGCGCAGTGGCTACAATGCAGTATTGCAGGCTAACTCTGCCCACAGTCAGGAGTTTGATCCTGACCGGCTCAAGGTTGACTTAGCTTTCCATCCTTCCAAGGTCGGTAAAACGAGGACCCAGATTGTTGGGGGACAATATGCTGGCCCTGTAAACCACCCAGAGAGTTCTGTAAAGCATTGTGAAACGGTATGTAAGTCTATATGCTATTGCTATTGATATAGGTACGGAGAACTTGCATATTTTATTTATTTATTAAATTTATACACTGGCCATCTCATGATCAAGCAACCCCGGGCTTACTTATGTCAAAAATAGCAATATGAAATGATTAGAAGGCTAAAAAAAAAAAGCATTAGACGTTAAAAATTAAAATTAACACCTTAAGGTTAACAGCATTAGAAGGAGAACGTGGATACAAGGCTACTTCTGCTGACTGCCAGCTGCCTGCAATTTGGCAGTTCGAATCTCACCAGGCTCAAGGTTGATTCAGCCTTCCATTCCTTCCGAGGTGAGTAAAATGAGGACCCAGATTGTTGGGGGGCAATAGGCTGACTCTGTAAACCACTTAGAGAGGACAATAAAGCACTATGAAGTGGTACATAAGTCTAAGGGCTATTGCTATTCCTTCCTTCCTCCCTTCCTTCCTCCCTCCCTCCCTCCCTCCCTCCGTCCCATGGTGGCGCAGTGGTTAGAATGCCATATTGCAAGCTGACTTTGCCCATAGCCAGGAGTTCAATCCCGATGGGCTCAAGGTTGAGTCAGTCTTCCATCCTTCCAAGATCGGTAAAATGAGGACCCAGATTGTTGGGGGCCATAGGCTGACTCTGTAAACTGTTTAGGGCTGTAAAGCACTGTAAAGTGGTATATAAGTCTTAAGTGCTATTTCTATTTCTGTCTACCCAAGTATGAACATGGCTGCATGAGACGGGTTTCCCGTAGTGGTGCATGACTCTTCTGCTGCCTGTCCTACTTGTGCAGTATATTTTCTTCCCTCTTAGCTCCTTCGATTGCAATGGCTCCCAGTGCGTTGATGGCAATCGTTTGCTACCCAAGTTTCTGATGGAAATGAGGTGCTTACTATTTGTTTAGTCCCAGACCTGTCTTAGAGAAGTCCTGCAAGGCTGTAATGCCCGCTGTAAATTAATAGCAAGGTGTGATGTAGGTTACTCTGAACATAGCGCACCCTAGATTTATGTACAGTTTGGGCCGCACGGCGCTGGTCTCTGGTGCCACATTGAGGAAAATAATTTCCTGGCTATCTCAGAGGATTCCGCCCTTTTCTTTGTAGCAGAGCTAGCCATGTAGAAAATCATTGGAGGGTTTTATCGCACCACAAATTGATCGTGTACTTGTGTCTGTACGTGCGTGCATGCGTTCCCTTCGTTTCAGAAATAGGTTCGGTCTCAGAATAGTAATCGTGTTTTAGGCCTAAAGGGGAGACTTGATAGAGAGTCGTCAGAGGCTTCTGACATTTTGTAATGTCTTGAAAAACTACAGTCTAGGAATAACTACTCTCTTATTCAGGGGTGAAATCTAGCAGGTTCTGACAGGTTCTGGAGAACCGGTAGTGGAAATTTTGAGTGGTTCAGAGAACCAGCAAATACCACCTCTGTCTGGCCCCAGAGTGGGGTGGGAATGGAGATTTTGCAATATTCTTCCCCCAGGAGTGGGGAGAGAATGGTGATTTTGCAGTATCCTTCCCCTGCCATGCCCAACAAGCCACACCCACAGAATCGGTAGTAAAAAAATTTGGATTTCACCACTGCTCTTATTGGTTTTGTTTGGTGTAGATATCAATGAGTCATAGGGTTGCGATGGCTCAAGCAGTTAAGAAGCTGAGTTTATCAACTGGAAAAGCTGACAGTCTGGGTTCGAGACCTGAGCACCCCACGATGGAGCGAGCTCCCGTTCTTGATCCTGTCCATCTAGCAGTTCAAAAGTAGCAACAGCAATAGCCCTTAGACTTATCTACCACTTCATAATGCTTTGCAGACCTCTCTAAACAATTTACAGAGTCAGCATCTTGCCCCCAACAATCTGGGTCCTCATTTGACCAACCTCGGAAGGGTGGAAGGCTGAGTCAACCGTAAGCTGGTGAAAATCAAACTGCTGGCAGCGGGCAGAATTAGCCTGCAATACTGCATTCTAATCACTGCGCCACCACGGCTCAGAGTAAATAAATAGGTACCACTCAGGTGGGGAGGTAGCAGAGTTCCATGTGTTTCACCGCACACCTTGCGCTGCGGCATGATGTCATATGAGCCACATGACGGTGGAAACGTCTCCAAACAAAGCTGACTCCCTCAGCTAAGAAATAGAGATGCGTACCATTCCCTAAAGTGGGACACAGCTGGTTTTGGGGAAACCTTTATCTTTTATCAAAGAGTCATATAATTGGATGACTCTTTGTGGAATTCTTTCAAAGACATTCCACAAAAAAAGGTTTTTTTAATAGACTCTTCAACATTATTTGGTACTGGTATTGTGTGTGGAAACTCCTCAGTTGAGTTGCCCTCATTTTTATCGTTGATCATTGTCCCATATTTCAAGTCTTGGTGAATGTTTTGTACTAGTTGGTTTATTGTATGAGTGGATGTTCTGAATTAATATTTTTTTAAAAAATGTCCATGTGAAATTAGCTGCACTCCTTACAAATGCTTGTGGAAGATGCTGATAAGAGGATCTGTGGGTGGGAAACAAAAAAAATATATACTCTCCAAACTTGTCAACTTTTAAGACTTGCAGATTTCAACTCCTACCCTGGCCAGCTGAGGAATTCTAGGAGTTGAAGTCCACAAGTCTTAAAAGTTGCCAAGTTTGGAGATCCCTGGTATAGAAGATCCCAGCTTCAGTCCACATCACCTGTGAATTGAAAGAACTGAAAGGGAAATGATGGTGGCTTGTTCTTGAGATATTACCAGCAGGTTAGTGATCAAGTTAGAAGAACAGATCATCTTAACTAGGTTCAAGCAACATCTTACAAAAAGTCTGGGCGCGACCTGACCTGTTATCTTCTTCTGTCCATAATTACGTTTGTTTGTTTGTTTATTTATTTATTTAGTTAGTTAGTTGGTTAGTTAGTTACTTAGGTTGTCAAACATGTATGAGATAATAGGTACAAATAAATGGGGTTAGTAGGACAGGGATGGTAGGCACGATGGTGCACTTATGCACGCCCCTTACAGACCTTTTAGGAACGGGTGAGGTCCAAGGTAGACAGTTTACGATTGAAACTGTGGGGGTCTGAGGCTGTAACAACAGTCAAGTAGTGCATTCCAGTCATTGACAACTCTGTTGCTGAAGTCATATTTTCTACAATCAAGTTCGGAGCAGTTTACCTTAAGTTTGCATCTATTGTTTGCCTGTGTATTATTGCGGTTGAAGCTGAAGTAGTCATTGACAGGTAGGACGTTGTAGCAAACAATTTTATGTACTACGCTTAGGTCAGACCGTAGGTGGCGAAGTTCTAGGTTGTCCAAGCCCAAAACTTCAAGCCTGGTGGCATAAGGTATTCTGTTGTGAGCAGAGGAGTGGAGGACTCTTCTCGTGAAATACTCTGGACTCTCTCATGTGTATTAATGTCCGATATACAGTGCGGATTCCAGGCAGACAAGCTGTATTCGAGAATTGATCTGGCAAAGGTTTTGTATGCCCTAGTTATCAGTACAATGTTACCGGAGAAGAAGCTTCGTAAAATTAGGTTAGCAACTCTTAATGCCTAACACCATTGAGACTAATTCAATAGCGCTTCCTATCTTTCTGGCTCTTTCGGAAAAACCTTCCAGGATTTGAGGCTTCCACAGCAGAAGTATTTTCTTCTTCTGAAAAGCAGATATAAAGCTCGCCGTTCTGATGCTTGAGAGCATTGCTTGGGCTGTGCCGCTGCATTGCTCTTCTCCATATTAACTTTTCATCTTTGCTGTGGCAGCTATAATTGCAATTTTCACCTGGCACGAATATCTGGACTCAATCAAATTGGGCACTGGACCATGCTGGAATACGGAATGAAGGCTCGGCATATGAATTAAACATGCCAGACTTCACTGCACCTTGTTCCTCTTGCCAGCTGGCAGAAATTGTCAGGCCTGTCACTTAGCCCTAATCTTCTGGAAGTGAAGAAAGAGATGAATTCCAGGAGTTCCAAACTGGGAACTCCTTGTAGTCCTTCTGCTTTCTAAACATATGTTTACATCTTCCTGCATATGGAAGTTTGATTATTTATATAATAGAGTCTTTTCACTTTAAACAGTCAATATCAGAGCTTGGGGGGGGGTTGATTTCAGTGGTGGGTTGCTCCCGGTTCGGGCTGGTTCGGGCGAGCCGGTAGTGGTGATGATGTGACGTCACCGAACCGGTTCTCTTTGACTGGGAGCTGGGCGCTCCCACCCAGTTAAACTTACCTTTATTTCTCATTTTTTAGCTCAGCTGATAGACGCAGCAGAGTGGATTGCTGCATCTTAGCTGGGCAGAAACCTAATGCGCTTGTGCGGAGCGATCGCGCGCAAAGCGCGTGCGCGAAGAGAACCAGTGGTAACACCAGTTGGAACCCACCACTGTTTGATTTGGTTTGGTTTTTTTGCTTGTAGGCCATCTCTTACACAACAGTAGGCTTAATCCCATACAAGCACTTGAAGAGGTGGTGAAGTTGATGCGAGGATGCCGTGCATGAGACTGCTAATTTTGAAAACCTCTCCATATACAGGTTGCAGTAGTTATTCAGCCATGTACCGATGGAAATAAATACAGGTAGTTCTCGATGTATGACCGGTTGCTTAGCTACCACTCAAAGTGCAGAGGGATGTAGGGGATTGACCAGGTTGAACCGAGGGCGGGGTCAAATGCATCATTAGTTTGGAGTCTCTCTGCCAACGTAAGAAACCTAAGTCCAGTCCCCCTTGAAATCAATTGACTCTTATATTCGTCTTGACCGTTAGATCCAATTCTTATGTATGGGTTGCTCGTAATACGTAGTACATGTGAACTCTGTCCTGGTTCCTGATTTGTTGTACCTGCCAACAGACACTCCCCCACTCCCAAAAGCTACTTACAACCTGGTTTTGAAGTTTAATATCTCTCTCTATCTCTCTCTCTCCTTCTCGTTCTCTCTCCTCTCACCTTCTCTCTCTTCTCTCTCTCTCTTTCTCTTTCTTTCTCTCTCCTCTCTTTCTTTCTCCTCTCTCCTTCTCTCTCTCCTTCTCTTTCTCTCTCCTCTCCCCTTCTCCCTCTCCTCTTTCTCTCTCTCTCTCTTTCTTCCTCTCCTCTCTCTCTTTCTTTTTCTCCTCTCTCTCTCTCCTCTCTCTTTCTCTTTCTCTCCTCTCTCTCTCCCTTTCACTCTCCTCTCTTTCTTTCTCTCTCCTCTCTTTCTCTCCTCTCTTCTTCTTTCTCTCTCTCTTTCTCCTTCTCTCTCTCTCTCCTCTCTCTCTCTCTCTCTCTCTCTCATCCTCTCTCTCTCACACACACACACGTACACATACAGAGAGAGAGTGAGAAGAAGTCATGTGGCTACACACAGACCATAGCAAACAATGGGCTCTCTTAACAATCACAGTGTTCTCTTTACAACTTGCTCCATTCACATAACCACCGCTGCAAAGCAGGTTGTAAGATCAGGTCCGACCATGAGGTGACCTGCTTTAGGACCATCTTAACATACAACCGTAATTGCCCGGCTCCATTATGGTTGTAAGTTGAGGACTATCTGTAAATCAATGTACAATAAATTCACTATCAAAGATTCATTCACGCGAATGTTGGCGTTGCAGCAAAGCAGCCTGCTTATATTTAAGATCAGCTGTCGAGTTTTAAGCATGATGGGATCTACTTTTAACAAGTCAAAGATCCGATGGAAACCTCTTCCTGTTTATCCAGAAAAATAAAATTCTCAACAGCTTTCAATGAGTGCCAAGTCGAAATGCCAACCAGGTGTCCAACGCATGAAAAGTCTTGATCGTTGCCCTTTCCTATTGGGGATGGAATGACTCCACGTGAAATATCAAAGATGATTTGGGGAGGAAAAAAAGAGAAAAATAATGTGCCAAGGAATGAATTAAGGTTGATAAGGCTGCCTAGTAGCAGAGACAAAATTCTATCTGTAAGTTCCAACCTATCGCCCAAGCTGTGATTTATCGGGCTGTAATTTTCAAGTCATCTTGGATTGCTTAATTTAATTTATGGGCATGTGTTGGAGCACAGGAGACCCAGAAGAATGTCATGGTCATAACTGTAACAAGATGAAATGAATGGGTCAAGGTGACTTACTCATCTCCAACGTGACTTCGGCGTTTGTTGTTGTCAGTTGTTGGTGTGTGTGTGTGTGTGTGTGTGTGTGTGTTTAGCCTAGTTGGACTGTTGGACTGTTTCTCCTTCTCCCTGCCTACTTGAAAGAAGCCCATCAGCAAAATCCAGTTCCGTGATTCATATAATCAAGCCTATTGTTGAACAGCAAAAAACCCATTTCAGAACTGTTTCTGCTCAAAAGTAATGGCTTCGTTTCCAATTTCACCGTAATGACAGGCGCACCGAATGGCATTAAAATGGGAAAAGGACACAAAGGCCTCCGTCCAAATTGTGCAAGCTGAAAACAACCGTACTCTCCAGTTTCTGGCTTAAACAGGCTCGCTGTTAAAAAATATATATGATAAAATGACACGAAGAGCGTTGAGCTTTTACCCCGCGTGCATAAATGCCGAATGTCACTGCGTGATTCTTTTAGATGTAGAGTTCAATTTTAGTGGCAGGCAATCAACTGGTAGCAAAATTGCATTCCTTTGGAAGGCCTTAAGCAACATATTCATGGTGCCATTTTTATTTTCTATTTTTTTAAATTGCATTCTAGCTGGACAGCTGAGTCAGTCTGCACATTTTGCCCTGCAGCTTCCGTATACTGTTTTAGGTTTGGGCCGAAGCGCTAACTTTCTCGATCATTTATTCGTCGGCATCCCTCGTCCCTCGGGAGAAAAGGTATGTTAAAACCACCGCTCTGCGTGGAATTAGCTTCACATGTAAGATAAATCGGCGTGCTATATTTCCGGGTCATGCCCTGGAATCCTATCGTGGTGGGGGTTTTCTCCTCTTAGGCAAAGAATAATAAGCAAATGTTGGTGTGAATTGCACTCTTCAGTGCTGCAAACTACGGGTTTATATCAGGTATCTGACCGCATCGGGGTTGGCATGGCCAGGGTGGGCATGGCCAGCATGATGTCACTCAAGTCGGGGGGCTCCTGTGGCATCCCAACTGCTCTGCTAGCAAAAACAGGTTCCCGAGCTCCGTTTTGGGCTGTGACGGCATCCTGCAACCCTCTAACAGTGAAAACAGAACTCAGGGGGCCATGCATAGCCCTTGCGAGCTCCATTTTCAGCTAAGACGGCATCCTGCAACCCTCTGCCAGCGAAAACTGAGCTCGCGAGGGGCCACACGCGGTCCTCCTGAGCTCCATTTTCACTAGCAGAGGCACCACAGGCCAGGGTGTTTCCAGGGTGACCCCGCTGGTCAGATCTAAGCACCCGGCAGGCTGGATCCGGTCCTAAGGCCTTGAGTTTGACACCGTTGATTAGATGCCTTCAAGCAGGAATCAACAACCATATAGATCAGTGTTTCTCAACCTTGGTAGCTTGAAGATGGGTGGACTTCAACTCCCAGAATCCCCCAGCCAGCACTGCTGGCTGGGGGATTCTGGGAGTTGAAGTCCACCCATCTTCAAGCTTCCAAGGTTGAGAAACACTGACATAGATCGATTTTCTCCTTCCTGGTCATTCCGGTGTTTCAACGGTGCACTCACCACCGCTATAATTGGGCCCATCCATCTTGCTTGTGTGAAAGTTCCCAGGGGAATTTTTAAAATCCTTTCCCCCTCCCCTCCCCCCAAAAATGTTTTGGAGTTTACCAACAAGGATGTCATTGTCCACAGTCTTGTAAAATTCCTTGGAGCTCATTCAAGGAAAAACACAGAGGGGGTGGGGGGGTGGGGAAATGCTTTTAAGAACTAGCCGGCTTTCAGAGAACTGTAGCATTTTATTTATTTAATTAAATTAAATATTAAAGTTAAATTAAAAGGTTCACGTTGAATAAATGTAATTATTCAAATGTAAGGGGCGCAGTGGCTAAGACACTGAGCTTGTCTATCGAAAGGTCGGCAGTTCAGCGGTTCGAATCCCTAGTGCCGTGGAACGGGGTGAGCTCCCGTTACTTGTCCCAGCTTCGGCCAACCTAGCAGTTCGAAAGCAGGTAAAAAATGCAAGTAGAAAAATAGGGACCACCTTTGGTGGGAAGGGAACAGCGTTCCGTGCGCCTTTGGCGTTTAGTCATGCTGGCCATATGACCACAGAGTTGTCTTCGGACAGTGCTGGCTCTGCAGCTTTGAAACGGAGATGAGCACCGCCCCCTAGAGTCGGGAACGAGTAGCACATATGTGTGAGGGGAATCTTTACCTTTACTTTTAAATAAAACAAAGAGATTTGGTTTCTGCAGCAGCATTTTATTTAGTAAGATGAACTCACCAGGTGTTTATTGGGGACCTTTCTTCCTTCCAGGCTACCAGAAAACAAGAATGGACAGCCATCATCCCAAATTCCCAGCTTATTGTCATTCCGTTTCCTCATCACCTTCCTCGAAGGTAAGCTCTCTTCATGTCAGTCAAATTAAATCTTCGCCAGCTGAGTTAGAATGTGCGTTTCGTTCAAAGAATATCTTCCAAGAAGACCTAATCATTTCCTCCTCTTACAGAATTCTTTGCATCCTGGAAAAAATCAAATCAAAGTAC
>WNWU01000119.1:418183-430763 GCA_012654045.1 Ptyas mucosa | reverse complement strand
AAGGAAGGAAGGAAGGAAGGAAGGAAGGAAGGAAGGAAGGAAGGAAGGAAGGAAGGAAGGAAGCAATAGCAATAGCAATAGCAATAGCAATTGCAATACCTCTTAGACTTATATACTGCTTCATAGTGCTTTACAGTCCTCCCTGAGCAGTTTACAGAGTCAACATCTTGCCCCAAACAATCCGGGTCCTCATTTTACTGACCTTGGAAGGACGGAAGGCTGAGTCAACCTTGAGCCAGTCAGGATCGAACTGCTGGCAGTGGGCAGTGAGTTAGCCTGCAATTCTGCATTCTAACCACTGCAGCACCACGTATTCTTTCAATGAAGTCTTTCAGTTTTAAATTAAATTTCAAAGCTGCTCTTTAAATTTTAGAGGGACTCTCCCATTGCACAAAGCCACAATTGGCTCAGCCCGGAGTCCACTCAATGTACCAACCCAAGGCTGCAGAACGTTTTCCAGGCTAATGGCAAATGCACTCAGCCTTTACCTGACCTGCTTATAAAGGACGCATTCCGAAACTTACTGGATCGCTGCTCCAGGGCCGAAGCTACATTCCTTTCCTCTTCCTTTACGCGTATCTGTTATTTAAATAGTTCATGGGTTTATTCCCCAGCCTTGTATTTAATCATTTCACTCTTTCTGTCACATTTCTGTAACAGTGGTTAGAAGTGGACGAGACTGGGGATGACCCAAGGGCTTAGATTGTGCGCTTCTGTGCAAAAATTGTAAGCCGAAGCAGTCAAAACGCAGTAAATAGATCCTACCCGTTGCAGGAGGCTAAGCCCCAATAAAACCACATGGTTATCGGCCTTTAGGAGTCAAGGCAGTGCTGTGGACAGAGCAAATATTTTCCGCTTCTTAATGGGAATTTAAGGGATGACATTGGTGCCATCAATCGAGGTTTATCCCTTAAGACCCACCCCCAATTTGGAAAAACTAACTTTGATATTTATTTTTGGAAGTTCCAAGTATTTTTAAGGTCTGAAGTAGATATTAAGCCTCGGGAAGACTTAAGACACCCCTTTTCTCCTTAAATCCTCATTTTTTTTTACATTAGTTTTTTTGGAGTTTCTTTAAGCCATAGAATTTTCCTCCTTAATTCCTTTCCTTCCTTCCTTCCTCCCTTTCTTCCTCCCTCCCTCCCTTTCTTCTTTTCTCTATATCTTTCCTCCTTCCCTCCCTCCCTCCCTTCCTTCCTTCTTTTCTCTCTATCTTCCTTCCCTCCCTCCCTTCCTTCTATCTTCCTCCCTCCCTCTTGTTCTAACCTAGGCTTCCTGAGTCATTAAAACACACAAGTAGTCCCAAAAACCTCTTTTAGTGGAACAGCTGTGAATTCTCTTCATTCACAGATGAGTCCCCAATTAGTTATAAAGAGTCCTTCGGGAGAAGTCCTTCGGGATAATCACCCACCTTTATCTCCCTTGGCACGCTGCCAAAGACCTAATTGGCAAAGCCACACGGAGTCCAGAATCAAACAGAGCTTCAGGCTTTAAACTGAACCGAATGAACAAATGTTGCTTCCTGCAAAGGCCCATGTGCCTTTGCTCCTCTTTTAAGTCTTATGGGAGGGGCCAATCATCTCCCAGCCCTACTCCCGAGTCGTCCCTTTTGTTTTAGCTGTTCTTGCCTTCTGGCAGTTCTGTGCATGCGCGCACTGGGAACAGGCTCCCCCTGTTCCTCTGCCTCGATAAGGTCCGACTCTGGAGGCAGCACGTACCTCCCAGATGGCCCTTTCTCTGCCTCGGGTGCAGAGCCCTCGTCTGAGCTTTTCCCCAGGCTCCATGGTCCTCCCCAGCCTCCTCACTGTCCAACTCTGCTGCCAGCTCCGCAGGCTGCTGGGGGACCACAACACCTCCCTCCCTTCCTTCCATGCTTGCTTCCTCCCTTTCTTCTTTCCCCTCTCCCTTCCCTCCCCTCCTTCTCTCTCTCTCCTCCTTCCTCCCTTCTTTTCTTCCATTCATTAGAGAATACGTTAGCACGGTGACCATTGCCAAGATTAGAAAGAACGAGCGTCTTCTCCTCTCCCAATTTGCTCTCCAAGGTCCCAGGGAGGTTAAAGGGCGGCATTAAAAGCTTTTGTTGAGCTGGAAGCGTTTGGGTGACCTCTGCCCCTGCGGGAGGGGGTGGGGGGTGTCTCGTCTTGAAAAGCTCCCAGGACAATGCGGCTCCGGCAATGAATGAAATTTAAATCAGCCTTCTTTTTTTTCCCTTCTTCTTCTTCTTGTTCAGCTTGGCTGCAGTAGAAAGCAGTTTCTTCCCTCTGAATTAAGCGCCCTTGCTGGCTTCCTTATTGACAAGCTTCAAAACAGAGATATTTTACCCAACTATGAGCAAAGCTGCTATTTTACTCTGTTGAAGCGCATTGATTCCCAGAAGTTACTTGAAAAGCTTCCTTTTTCAATGCCACAAAAGAACAAGTCTGTCCCCATTTCTCGTAGGGCTTTCTATTCATAGCTAACCATTCAACAACGGGGATAGACAGTTAAGTATTTGCCGGCTGGGCAAGCCATAACCATACCTGTGGAAATGATCACTTTATTTATTTATTTATTTATTTTTGAGGCTTGCGGTGGCTTGTTGTTGTCCTTTATGACACCCAGTAACCTAGTTAAGTGTTTCCGAAGGTTTCGCTTGCAAATTAGCCGAGATTAGAACCGCGGATTCTTGCGCCACGTTAGCACCAAGGAACAGGAAAGACGCACAAAGCAATAATGCAATTCAGTCCTTGAGACAACACCCGGCACACGACGCCGAACGATGTCCGCACGATTGTTCTTTTGCTCTTCCACCCCTAAGTTCTAAACGGAACATTATACCGTATTTTTCGGAGTATAAGACGCACCTACCTTTTTTGGTGAGGAAAAGAAGAAAAAGAAATCTCCCTCTGTCTCTGAGCAATTTTGCCTCGTTGCAGCAAACAGCAAACAGCCTGCTTTACTTTCAGTTTCGTTTTCAGCATAGCTTAATTAGCACAAGGGGGAAAAAAATCTCCTCCAGCAATTTACCTCTTTGCAGCAAGCAGCAGAGCCCTGCGCAAAGCAGCTGAGAGCAAATCAGCTGAGAGTCGGGAGGCCAATCCAATCAACTTGTGCTAATTAAGCTGTGCTGAAGCTGAAAGGAGCTGTTTTTTCTTGCTGTTTGCTTGCACGGAGGTAACTGCTGGGAGGCAGAGGCCAAAGGGTGGGGCCCAATGGATGGACGTGGCTACATTCGGTGTATAAGACGTACCTAAATTTTCACCCCCTTTTAGGGGAGAAAAAGGTGTGTCTTATACTCCGAAAAATACGGTAATCCATCAATTGGTTGCCGGGCTTTCTAAAGAAACTGAAAAATAATAAGAGCGAAGGGCACTCTATTTTAGCACAGGAGGAAGTGCCTAGTTTGAAGAATGGTACGAAAACTGGAATAATTATGAATTCCCCTGGAAAAAAAACTGGCTGATAGGACGAAAGTTAGCTTTGTCTTAGCATCTTCCAAACCCGAGTTTCAACAGCAAAAGTTTTCCCTGCAGAAATGGTTCAAATTAAGTATAGTTTAGAATGGACCGTTCCCCCCCTCCCCGTCCCTCCTCCGTGGTACAAGAGATGGGACGCAGCTGAGAAAGCATCTTGCGTGCTTCGTCATTAAGACTAAATGGGAATTGCTGTGGTGCGGTTCCTTCAACATGCCAGGAGCATTTCCTGCGGAGAAGTAAAATCAACGATGGCTTGTGTTACCGATTTCTGGTCGATTCTGCCCCTTCCCTGCTGTCTTTTACAGTTCCTCAGCACACCAAGCCTTTTTCTCTCAAGGCCATTTGTGGCACCCCAGGAAAGCACTTATGAGCCTGCATGATTACCAAAAACCCAAAGGGCACATAAATCCTAACTCCTAGATATTGAGGCGCCCCGGAGAGAAACGTTCCTAAACGCCCTGTCTTGCTAGCTATCCTAGTTTGAAGTCTTCACCAATAGCACTTAGCAATAGCCCTTAGACTTATATACCACTTCACGGTGCTTTACAGCCCTCTCTAAACAGTTCACAGAGTCAGCCTATTGCCCCCAACAATCTGGGTCCTCATTTTACCAACCCGAGAAGGATGGAAGGCTGAGTCAACCTTGAGTCAATCAGGATCGAACTCCTGGCAGTGAGCAGAGTTTTGCCTGCAATAGCAATAGCACTTAGACTTATATACCACTTCACAGAGCTTCACAGCCCTCTCTAAATGGTGCACAGAGTCAGCCTCTTGCTCCCCCAACAATCCAGGTCCTCATTTTACCCACCTCGGAAGGATTGAAGGCTGAGTCAACCTTGAACCTGGCGAGATTTGAACTGCCGAATTGCAGGCAGCCGGCAGGCAGCAGAAGTAACCTGCAGTACTGCACTCTAACCACTGCGCCACCGAAGCTCACCAAGGCATAGATTTCCCACTTCTTCCCCAATGCACATTCAATACAGGAGTCCTCACCTTACGCCTGGTCGCTTAGCAACCGTTCAGAGGTCGGATGGACTCCCCAAGAGTACAAATGACCCTGCTGCAAAATTCTGACCCTTCCCCAATGTGAATTGCATTTTGGACACTTGGCAACCAGCCTACCTTTATAGTCTTTTGCAGAGCCCTGTGATCACCTGGCCATGTTTTACGACGTCTTTGCCTTAACCCGACATATACTGTCCATTTTCTGCAAAACTGAGCCCCAATGCCTAACAATTGGCTCACTTATTGGTTGATTTATATTTATTTATTATTTATTTATTTCTTATACTTATATGCCGCCCTTCTCCCAAAGGACTCGGGGCGGCTCACAGAAATTAAAACAATGAAAACAATAAAAATAGCTACTAAAATAATCAATTAAAATCCCCCAATTAAAAATCACCCATCAGATCAGCAAATTTGTTGGAAAAGCCATTTATTGGTTCGATTTTATTGGTTCGATTGATATGCCACCCTTCTCCGGAGACTCAGGACGGCTTACAATGCATTAAGCAATAGCCTTCATACTTTTGTATATGCCTGCTTAGTAGGGCTTTCGGCCCCCCCTAAGCGGTGGTCTTTTCTATACAAAGTCAGCTTATTGCCCCCACAATCCGGGTCCTCATTTTACCTACCTCGGAAGGATGGAAGGCTGAGTCAACCTTGAGCCTGGTGAGATTTGAACTCGCAGTAATTGCAGGCAGCTGGCAGCTAAGTGCTACTTTAACAGCACTTTAGTCCGCTGCGCCACCAAGACCCTTGATGTTCCCTTAATGACCACAGCAGTTGCTTAACGAGCGACTTTGTTTCCCAGTCACTTTAGCCTTCTGTTCCCTTATCCGACAAGAAGCTGCTGTACGGAACCCCAAACAAATGAATAAACTTCTGATTTATTTTATTTTTTTTTAATGAGTTTTGGCAATATAATTTCACTCGCAAAGCAAGCAATCCCCCACCTAAACATTCATTTCCTTTTCGCTGCCGACAGTTACACTAAATAGACAAGCCGTGGTTGGTTGCCTTTAAGCGGGGATCAGATGCACCCATTACCATGCCGCTCGAACGAATCCCCGACCCGGCGGGCTGCGCAAAGACGGCCAGCGTGCCTGCTTGTTTAGATCCCTGCATTAATGGAAAGTTCCAAAATAACCTTTTGAAAATGTCATCCGTGAGACAGGAAATACAACGGGTTCAGAATTAAGAATGGAAAAAGAGGAAAGGGGGGGGGGCAGGCAGGTGCGCGGCCCATTATGCAGCGCGAATTCTTTGCCGAGATAATGGACGGGTGGAAGGGAATGTGTCATAGGGGTGTTTTTATAGACTGAGACATGTCAGAGCTTTTGTGGCAGGAGCACGTTCCTGCCAAGAAGTCGGCGTGTGATTAACACCTAAACCGCCACGCTTTTCCCTGAAGGATAAAGGGGCTGACAGTAAAATCCAAAGCATCCCCGTCAAGCTGAAATCCTGGTTCAGCCACAGGCAGCGAGAACACCTTGTCAGATTAAGGGTGAGATGGTAATGATGCATGTCTCACATGCCACCTTCAGACAGAACCATCATAGCCCCTTGCCTGCTTTCGACTTCTCCTTGGTTATGAATACAAAGCCGAGCCACGCTGGGTCAGATCCAAGGTTTACCTGTTTTAATTTAATTTTAATTTAATTAATTCAATTTATATGCCGCCCCTCTCCGAAGACTCAGGGCGGCTCACAATACATTTTTAAAAAATCATTATAAAAAAACTTTTTTTAAAAAAAATTGATTTATATGCCGCCCTTCTCCGGAGATTCAGGGCAGCTTACAATGCATTAAGCAATAGCCTTCATACTTTTGTATATTTATACAAAGTCAGCTTATTGCCCCCCCCCCACAATCTGGGTCCTCATTTTGCCTACCTTAGAAAGGATGGAAGGCTGAGTCAACCTTGAGCCTGGTGGGATTTGAACTTGCAGTAATTGCAGGCAGCTGAATGTTAACCACAGTGCCTTAGTCTACTGTGCTACCAGGCTCCTGGTTAAATTAAATTAAAAACATTAAGAACATTAAAAACTCATCCATGCCATTCATGGCCGGATCTCGCCAGATCACAAGAGCGAGATCAACGGCCCCAGGCCTGCCGGAAAAGCCAGGTCTTCACCGCTTTTCGGAAGGCCAATAGGGTGAGGATGGTCCGGACCTCAGGAGGTAACTGGTTCCAGAGAGTTGGGGCAGCCACAGAGAAGGCCCTCCCCGCGGGCCTGCCAGCCGGCATTGTTTAGCTGACGGGACCCGGAAGAGACCGACTCTGTTCCGGGATTCTGTTTTGTGGTTAGTAGCCAGGTGGAAAACCAACGAGCAGGACACAAGTACAATTGATAATAAAGCCGGGCTTAATGAAGAGAGAAGGCAATTAGGCTAGAAAGCAGGAGACGGTGAGTTCTAGTCCTGCCTTAGACATAAAAGCTGACCGGGTGACTTTGGGCCAATCACCGGGATACGGTGAGTTCTAGTCCCACCTTAGGCATGAAAGCTGGCGGGGTGACTTTGGCCCATTCACCAGGAGACAGTGAGTTCTAGTGCTGCCTTAGGCGTGAAAGTTGGCTGGCTGACTTTGGGTCATTCACCAGGAGACGGTGAGTTCTAGTGCTGCCTTAGGCGTGAAAGGTGGCTGGGTGACTTTGGGTTTCAGCAGGTTCTGACCAGTTCTGGAGAACCAATAGTGGAAATTTTGAGTAGTTCGGAGAACCGGTAAATGCCACCTCTGACTGACCCCGCCCCCATTTATTCCCTGCCTCCCGAGTCCCAGCTGATTGGGAGGAAATGGGGATTTTGCAGTAACCTTCCCCTGGAGTGGGGAGGGAACGGAGATTTTACAGTATCCTTCCTCTGCCATGCCCACCAAGCCACACCCACAGAACCAGTAGTAAAAAAATTTGAAACCCACCACTGCGCCTTAGGCAGGAAAGCCGTCCGGGTGACTTTGGACCAATCATTCTCTCTCAGCCCAACTCAACTTTTACGGTTGTTGCGGGGAAAAGAAGAGGAGGCCAGAGTGTTAGGTTTGTTCACCACCTTGAGTTATCTATAAAAATAATAAAGGCAGGATAAAAAAAAAAAGATTTTTTTTAAAAAAAAATCTCTGAAATAGGTTGATGTTTATAAAAAAAAAGTAAACCCACCTTTTGGGAACTGCGGATTTTCCCCAGGGTTTTTAATGAGGCCGATAGCATTGCCCCATTAGGATCATTCTTCCGACACACATAATTAGGTCAAAAGTGGGCATTGTGAATAGGACAAGAGAGAGATTCCCTGTTTAAAACAAAACAGGAACCTTTCAAACTCCCTCCCTCCCCCCTCGCCCCAAAGACTCAGCATGTATGTGCTGTCCCGTAGATGTTCCTTTTTATTTTATTGTCCTAAAAGAAAAAAGCTTGATGGACCGCAAAAGCTTTGCGCCAAAGAATTTAGATTTATGGTGGCCACTTTTGGCTAGATTGTTCAGCCTGATGCCTAATAAACTACTATCCGTCAAGGGTTTTAGTAAGCATTCCAAGAAAGAAAGAGCCGAGGTGGCGCAGTGGTTAGAGTGCTGTACTGCAGCTACTACAGCTGACTGCTAGTTCAGCAGATCAGCGGATCAAATCTCACCGGCTCAAGGTTGACTCAGCCTTCCATCCTTCCGAGGTGGGTCAAATGAGGACCCAGATTGTTGGGGGGCAAGATGCTATTTAGTATACTGTCTTTGGTGTAAGCCGCCCAGAGTACTCGGAGAGTGGGCGGCATAGAAATATGATTAATTAAAAAAATAAATAAATCCAGCAGTATCTTTTAGAGTAATCATTTTTTTGTGTGCGATTTTTACCGTTCTGATCATCAGCGTTAGGTGCAGCCACCAAAAGCATATTATATTTTTTTTCCCTTGAAATAATCGTTTCATTCTTGCCGTTGTTCCAGAAAGCAGATGATCGCGAGAAAAGGCAAGAAGCACACCGATTCCATTTCGATGCGATGTGATCGACCTTTAGATCTCCATGCAGGGGCTACCGTTTGACCCAGACTAAACCTACCGAATCGTATATAGACTGAAGGAAGCATTTTGCCGTGGTATTTGTAAATGTTGAAATGTTGCTGTTTTGTTTTTTTTTCCTTTTAATTTATTTGTAAAGCGAGAGCCTCATTTCAGAGGATGGATTGTATATATTCGCCATTGTCCTTTATTTAATAAATGCCTCTCTCTCTCCCCCGTAGATCCTACTGCCGTGATGGCGAACCTGTGTCACGCCTGCCAGAGGTGGCACAGAGAGCCCTCTCTGTGGACATCCGCACCATCGCCCCAGCTCAGCCAGCTGGTTGTCGGGTTTCCGAGGTGCGCAAGCGCGCCAGACAGCTGGTCGTCGGGTTTCCAGCACTCTGGCACACATGCGCGCCTTCCGATTTGGGCACTCTGTGTCTAAAAGGTTCGCCATCGCTGTCCTACTGCATGCATTCCATATTCTCACTTTCTTTCCTTGTAACTGTCTTTCCTGAAAAGATGGTTCTACTTAAATTGAACTTTCAGTGAGCCCCCCCCAAAAAAACACCCAACCTTAGTACCCCAGTCTGATCATCATTTATCTCTTTCCAAAATATGACTTCCATGTTTATAATTTAATCCTCCAGCAAACTGTTAGATTGTTCTGATTGTAATGGAAGACATTTTTACTCGAAATGCTTTGGATTGTTTGTCTTAATCTTTGTATCCAATCAAGTGCAAAGAGAAGCTTAATGTCAGAAGATTAAAGCACCCTAATAATATTGGAGTAAAAAGACCGATTCGCAGATCAGAAATCAACATAATGCAGTCTTACCTTTTGAAATTATGCCAGCCTAAAATCATCTGCGGGATATACCCCTTACTCGTAGTTATCATGCAATTATCCTAAATTTTAAATCATGAAAACAGCCGATACGTAAAAATAAAAAAAAAATTTTAAAAATGTAAAAAAAAAGGAACAGAGCGTGCTCCGCCAAGGAAAAATTGTGCCTCTCCACAGCCTGTTATGATGAAGGGCTGGACTAGACTATGTTATGATTTCCCTCTAATCTTCTCATTGCATACCAAACCATGTCTATGCGCAAAGAGAATCCCAGCGTTTTCCGAATAAGAATTAGGCTGCGGCTATTTGATTAAGAAAACTATCGGAAGCAGTCTTTTTATGTAAAGCCTCTGTTGCTTTCTTCCTTACGTTTGGTTTACGGTTTTTAAACATTCTTGGCCCTGTATTCCTAATAAACAATGTCCATTACGTTAACTCGTATGCTGGTTTAATTTGCAAATGGTAAACTTGAGCATGGCTTCCTTTCATATTTGAGGGGCTGCCACAAAGAGGGAAGGGGGTCAGCCTATTCTCCAATGCACCCGAAGGCAAGAAAACAAGCAAAGGGTGGAAACTGAACAAAGAGAGAACCAACCTAGAACTAAGGAGAAATTTCCTGACAGTGAGAACAATTAATCAGTGGAACGACTTGCCTTCAGAAGTTGTGGGTCCTTTGACACTGGAGGCTTTTAAGAAGGGACTGGATAATCCTTTGTCTGGAATGGTGTGGGGTCTCCTGTTTGAGCAGGGGGTTGGACGAGAAGACCTCCAGGGCAGCGGTGAAGTCTGAACTGATTTGCTACCGGTTTGCTGGCCGTGCATGCGCGCCAAGTGTGCACTACGCACACACATGCGCAGTTACGCCCCAAAAGGAGGCTTGGGAAGGTAAGTAGAAGAGCAAGGCGGGGGATCAGCTGTGGCGCGCGATTTAGCTTCGCTAGAAAGCAGGATTTCCTGCTTTCTAGCAAAGCTAAACCGCGCAGCACAGCTGATCGTTGGAAATACCAGTTCGAAGGAACCGGTAGCTTTTTTTAAAGTACCAGTTCAATTGAACCTGTAGTTTTTATCACTACCGGTTTGCCCAAACCGGAGCGAACCGGTAGCATTTCACCCGTGCTCCAGGGTCCCTCCCAACTCTGTTATTCAGTATGACATCGCTGTTGAAGAAAGGACGCTTAGATTTAATATGAATGTTACGAGGAGCAAAGAGAGAAGCTGAAAGGGAGAAACGGGGTGACATAAGAACATACGGAGCCATTTTATCTTGAGTTTCTAAGCCAGAGAATTGATTATCCGTCCTCAGGAACACCTACCCATGATCTTAACAGTCATGGAAGTCATGGATTTCTGACTTGCTAAGATTGTCAGGAATAGGACCAGTGATCCATGGGTGTCAAACTGGCGGCCGGCAAGCTGGATGCATCACGCGTTGGCCACGCTCACCCCAGCTCCGCAAATGGGGAAATGATTGCCAAACGTCATGTGACGGCAACGTGACGTGGTGAGTTAGACGCCCATGCTCTAGTTAATGGGTGTCCAACCTATTGACTTGCCTGGGCAACACGGAGTGAAGACTGCCTATCAAAAATACAGTTAATGTATACCAATGCTGCTTAAAAAATCACATCACGTTAAACGTTTATGATCTTATGGGGCCACAGTACCAGCTGTCCAGTGTTGCATGCGGACCAGGGCACAGATTGGACACACCTAAAGTAGGTGGGAAAACTTGTTTTTTTCTCAGTGGCTTCGCATTGATTGATTGATTGATTGATTGATTGATTCGATTTATATGCCGCTCTTCTCCGGAGACTCAGGGCGGCTTACAATGCGTTAAGCAATAGCCTTCATACTTTTGTATATACCTGCTTAGTAGGGCTTTCGGGGGCCCCTAAGCGGTGTTCTTTTGTTTAATATACAAAGTCAGTTTATTGCCCCCACAATCCGGGATCTCATTTTACCTACCTTGGAAGGATGGAAGGCTGAGTCAACCTTGAGCCTGGTGAGATTTGAACTTGCAGTAATTGCAGGCAGCTGGTGCTACTTAACAGCACTTTAATCTGCTGCGCCACCAAGGCTCTTATTATGTCTCTTTTTCATCTTGCTCTTCCTTAATCGGAGCATTTTATAAGACAACAGCAAGAGACGTGTTTAGAGTGTGCTCCTCTCCCACACCTTTCTGTCGCAGCCTTTCTTCCAAGTTTTGCTGAGACTTGAAGTATGTTCTCTTTTCCAATCGACTTGCCACATCTATTAGGCGTCTGAAGCTGGTACTTCATACCCTGCATTATTCTCTTAAGTACGGTAGAACTAAAGTCACACAGGTTTTGTTCTGCAGAGGAGCAGAGAGGTGGCGTTGAAGCAGATGTTCAACAGCTATTAAGTAAGCATCCGCTGGTCTTGAGAGGGAGTGAGGAGTGAGAAAGAAACAGAAAATTGTGGGTTGATTTTGATTCTACAGGGCATAAGCGGGGGTCAGAGAAACATTCTTGCAGGCTTTCAAGATTGTTGTTTTGCCACAAGAAAATAAAGAGTTCCAATAGCCTACCTCCTCATCTGCCCTACCTTGAAGATCTGATGATTTCAGAAGTCTTACTTTATAGATCACGTGTCTCCAGTACATTTTCTATAGCCCATAGCAACATTTGTAATCACCGAGACCACCACCCATCAAAAGCGGCTCAATGATCACAATGAAATGTTTTCAGAACAAAGATGAGCCTTGTAGGGCAGCCTTATCAGCTCATCTCAACACAGTCTGGCAGGACTCTCAAAAAAGATAGATAGAAAGATAGGTAGGTAGGTAGGTAGGTAGATAATAATAATAATAATTTTATTTCTATACCGCCCTTCTCCCGAAGGACTCAGGGCGGTGTACAGCCTATTAAAAGCACAAGACAAACATCAATTAAAATAATTAAAATTATTAAATAATTTGGCTCAATTTAAGACCCCAAAAATTAAAACACCTGATTTAAAATTATTACATTGATAACCCAGCCTGGCGGAACAACAGGGTCTTAAGGGCACAGCGAAATACCCGGAGGTCGGAGATCTTATGCATTTCCGGGGGCAGTCCATTCTATAGGGCTGGGGCTCCCACAGAGAAGGCCCTCCCCCTGGGTGTCGCCAGCCGGCATAGCTTGGCCGATGGCACCCTGAGGAGACCCTCTCTGTGTGAGCGAACTGGCCGGTGGGAGGCTATTGGTGGCAGAAGTTGGTCTCGAAGGTACCCGGGTCCTAGATAGATAGATAGATAGATAGATAGATAGATAGATAGATAGATAG
>WNWU01000119.1:350755-382796 GCA_012654045.1 Ptyas mucosa | reverse complement strand
TCTATCTATCTATCTATCTATCTATCTATCTATCTATCTATCTATCTTCTGTCTATCTACAATATCTGTCTATCTGTCCATCTATCTGTCTATATTACCTCTCTCTCTCTCTCTCTCTCTCTCTCCCTCCCTCCCTCCCTCCCTCCCTCCCTCCCTCCATCTATCTATCTATCTATCTATCTCAAAAGCTCTGGCACAGTGGTTAAATGCAGTATTGCAGGCTGACTCTGCCCACTGTCAGCAGTTCGATCCTGACCAGCTCAAGGTTGACTCAACCTTCCGTCCTTCCGAAGTTGGTAAAATGAGGACCCAGATTGTAGGGGGCAATATGCTGACTCTGTAAACTGCTTAGAGAGGGCTGTAAAAATACCGTGGAGCGGTATATAAGTCTAAGTGCTATCGCTATTGCTATTAATATATCTTTCAGCAAGCGGCTTCCCTTCATTGCAAGTTACATTGATCCGTATTCTTTCTCCTTTGCTCCAGCTGCCCCACGGCAAAGAATAGAGTTGACATTTGACGAACCGTTCTTCGTCGAGCCTTCCTTCGAATGTCGATTCGATCACCTGGAAGTTCGAGATGGACCTTTTGGGTTCTCTCCGCTCATCGATCGCTATTGCGGTCTGAAAAGCCCAGGCCCAATTAGGTCAACAGGAAGATTTATGTGGATCAAGTTTACTTCGGATGAAGAATTGGAAGGACGAGGATTTAAAGCCAAGTATTCATTTATACCAGGTAGAAATCTCCCATTTTTCTTACTTAGTGTTGTAGTGATTCCACTAAAATACTATTGGATTTCTTGTTCTGCTTGCCAAGACACAATTTATCCTATTCTACTCAGTTGTTTTACACTCGTTTTACTGAGAGATGCAGATAGAATCTAGAGCAACATTTTACCTATTAATCTTGTATGGTTCTTGACGTCAGAGAGGCAACCTTGACATTTCAACTTCTCATATTATAAGCAGGAACCTCAAATCATGACTGCGAACGTAACTAGGTTTATTCTGAAAAAATATTAATTTTAATTCGGAAAAATACGCATAATCGCCTCAACCTATACAAATAAGATGAGTCTCTTAGGCATGTCAGCTGCGTCATTGTTTTTTATTTTATTTTAATACAATCAATCCATCTTCCATTAAACAGTGTGTCATCTGGGTATAAATATCTGGTGCAATAACAATTAAAATTTACAGCCATATTCATTATTTATCTATTCTTAACTTAATATTGATATACATTGCATGTCTAACACTGTAACAATTCTCTTCTTATTTAATTCTATTAATACATTTTCTGTATTTCCCCAATCAACTTTTATTTCTAACTTTCATATTTATTCTCTAGCCATCGGTAAAATAGTTCCCCTACAATATAATATTCAGTTTGTTCCTTCTCTTCGATTGCAAGCGTTAGCCTAATCATTTCTGCACATTCTAATATTTTCCTAATCACATTTCCCATCCGTAGGAATTTCTTCGCTTTTCCAATTTTGTGCAAATACAATCCTAGCTGCAGTTACTACATGAATCATCAAATATACATTCTCTTTATTATAAGCTTCTGGTAAAAATCCCCAGCTGATTTGTCTTTAAACATCTTTGCCAGTCTTGCCGGCAGAAAGTGCCATATTGTTGAGTTCCTCTAGCGATATACAAGTAGTCCTTGCGCTACGACCACAATTGAGCCCAAAGTTTTGCCTCATTTTACGACTTTTCTCATCACCGTTGTTAAGCGAATCGTTGCAGTTGTTAAGTTGTTATTAAGCGAATCTGTCCTTCCACATTGACTTTGCTTGTCAGAAGGTCGCAAAAGCGGATCATGTGACCCCGGAATGCTGTAACCGTCATAAATATGAATCCGTTGCCAAGCATCTGAATTTTGATCACATGACCGTGAGGAGGCTGCAGTGGCCATAATTGTGAAAAACGGTCATAAGTCACTTTTTTCAGTGCCGTTGTAACTTTGAACGGTCACTAAGTGAACTGGTGTAAGTCAAAAACTCCCTGTGTGTCATTGGGAATAAATCACATGTCATTTCTCAGCCCAGCATCCTGGTGTTCTGCACTTTTCCGGTCCCTAGATTATCTTGCTTTCTAATTAAATTTTAGACGGAATAACCTTCTTTTTCTTCCCTTCCTCCTCCTCCTTTCTAGATCCTGATTTCACCCACCGAGAAGGTATTTTAAAGCCCATCCCAGGTATGGAATTACAGCACTAATCTCCTTTGGTTATTACACTCTAAATGAGGGGTGTCAAACTCAAGGCCTGCGGGCTGGATCAGGCCCACAGGATGCTTAGTTCTGCCCCATGGGGCCACCCTGGAAACAGCGAAGGACTGGCCCGTGGTGCCTTAGCCCAGCCCAGGCCGACTGGGCACTGATCTACAACCTGGTGGTGGTGTGCTGTAGGAGGCCATGACAGCCTGTAGGAGGCCATGACAGCCGAAAACGGAGCTTGGGTGGGCGGTGCGCGCCCCTTCCAAGCTCCTTTTTCACTGGCAGAGTGCTGAAGGGAGCCGTGGCAGCCAGAAACTGATCTCCCCAGCCTCGCCCAGGCCACCATAGGTGCCCCTAATAGGAGTGACATCAAGCTGGCCATGCCCACCCTGGCCACGCCTACCTTGCCCCCCCCCCGAGGTCAAAGGGGTGATATTCATTTACCTTCGCTACCAGTTCACAAATGTGAGCACATGCGCCACCTCCGCACATGCGCAGGGCCTTCCGCGTATGCGCAGAGCATAAAAAACAGGATGTGATGACGTCCAGGCGGGTGGGCGGAGCCTACCGCAACCGGCGCTACTAGTTTGCCCGAACCGGATAGAACCGGCTGAATACCACCACTGAACACAATCCTGATGCAGCCCTCAATGAAATTGAGTTTGACACCCCTGCTCTACATCCCTTTTATCTCCGGTTTAACCACAAGTTTTGTCTTTCCCATTCTAGATTGCCAATTTGAGCTCTCCGGAGCCGATGGCATAGTACGCTCCAGCCAGGTAGAACATGGAGAAAAAGTCAAACCGGGGGAAGCCGTTGACTGCATATGGACAATTAAGGCGACTCCAAATTCCAAGGTGGGTCTACGGAAGAGTTGGAGTCTAATGGTATCTAATTGCCTGTGTTTCCCCAAAAATAAGACCCTATCTTATAATTTTTGAACCCCGAAATAAGCGCTTGGCCTTATTTTCGGGGAGGTCTTATTTTTGGGGGGACCGTGGAGCAAAACAGGGCTCCTCTTGCCGTCTTACCTGATTTCCAGTTCTGTCTCCCTAATCCTAACCAGAGGAAATGGCGGGTACTGACTCCGCATGCGTTTAAATATTTTTGGGGAGGGCTTATTTTAGCGCATGTGCTCAAAAGCCCGATTGGGCTTATTATCAGGGGATGTCTTATTTTCGGGGAAACACAGTACTTATCGGTATCCGAGAACAGCTGGTTGCTAGGAACCTCTCCAGGGAGTCCTTCCTTCTCATTAGGTGGCCAAAGTATTTGAGTTTCCTCTTCAGGATCTGGCCTTCTAAAGAGCAGTCAGGGTTGATCTCCTCTAGGACCGACCGGTTTGATCACCTTGGAGGATCTTGTAAAAGATCACAATATTTGCAAAGCACAATAAAGTGAGTCACATTCAAACACGGTAGGCCTGTGAACATCTCTCTGTGTCGGAATTGTTGACCTATCTTCTACCTGATGAAACTGATAAAATCATGGAATGCGTCTATCAAGACAGAATTATATTAATTAGACGTCATCCCAGTTTGCAGGTAGAGAAAAATGTCTTTTATGCCTGAATAACAGTTTGCCTCCTATCCTACAGTAGAAACATACAAAATCTCGGCCTGATCTTATCTTCTTTCTTCTCACAAAATTCTTTTTATGTTTATGAGCGTTCCCTTTAATTTTGGGGAGTTCGACAAGGAATTCTATGTAATGAATAGAGAGTTACATAAGGTCTCTTTGCTATTTCAATTATAGCACCTTAGCAATGCAGACTTAATTTCCAGAGGAAGGGAAATAAATTGCTTTGCAGTTTAATCAAGCTTGTTGGGGAAGGGAGAAAAAAATACAAGGATTTGCTTCTGTTCTTCAAGGAAAGCTCCATTTTCTGTTGCAATCAAATTGATTTTTTGTCCCTCTCCGCCCTAGAAAAAGTATAAAATCTATTTAAGAAGGGAATTGTTTTGGAACATGTGATTATTTTAGCTTTATGCATGAGAGAATGCAGTGATTAGAAATGGCAAGTTGTACACCCAAACACACACACACACACACACATGCTGTGCATCTATTCCTTGTATCTGAATGAAATTTCGGAGTGCAGGGAAGAGCAACAAAGAAGATTAGGGGACTGGAGCCCAAGACATATGAAGAACTGGCGCGAGAATTGGGTATGTCTAGTCTAGTGATGGTTAACCTTTTTGGCGCCGAGTACCGAAACTGGAGCACCAGAACCCAGAAGAGAGCAGCTGGCTGGTGCGCATGCACGTGGCAGCCAGCTGCACTTCCGGATTCCATCACGCGCATGCGTATCAGCCAGCTGATCTTCACACAAAGACCAGTGTTGTGGTCTGACAGCAGCCTGCGGAGCTGGAAGCGAAGTCGGACAGTGAAGAGGCTTGGGAGGACAATGGGCCAGTTCTGGAGTCAGGGGAAGGCCCAGACGAGGGCTCTGCATCGGAGGCAGAGATGGGGTCAGGGCCATCTGGGAGTGATGTGCCAGAAGGCTCCAGAGGTGGATAGCAGAGAAGCATATGTGAAGAACTGCCAGAAGGCAAGAGCAAAAGGGCTAAAGCAAAAAGGATGACTCAGGAGTAAAGCCAGGAGACGATTGGCCCCTCCCAGAAGGCTTAAAAGAGCAGCAACGGCTCTTGGGATCTTTGTAGGAAAGCAATGTTGCTACATTTGTTTCTTGTCGGCGCCTCTTGCTTCTGAACTTTTGCCAAGAAAAGCCTTTGGCAGGGTGCCAAAGAAGACAAAGGTTGGTGATAAAGCCGAAGGACTGCTTATGAAGAATTTGTTTTGGACTTCATTTGGACTAAGCTGAGAATGAAGTAATTCTCAGCTGTTCTAATAAAATAGGTTTGTTTAGGACCGATTGTGTCTGGTAATAACTATTTGGGCCTAGGTCACAACAACCAGCTAGCTGGCACGCATGCATGCCACGGAACCCAGAAGAGCAGCTGGCAACAGTGGGCGTGCCCACAGAGAGGGCTCTGTCTATGTGCCACCTCTGGCACGCGTGCCATAGGTTCGCCATCATGGGTCTAATCTAATGAAAAGAAGGACTAGAGGAGACATGATAGCAGTGTTCTAATATCTCAAAATATCTCTGTTCTCCAAAGCACCTGAAGGTAGGAGAAGAAGCAAAGGATGGAAACTAATCAAGGAAAGAACCAATCTAGAACTAAGGATAAATTTCCTGACAGTTAGAACAATTAATAAGTGGAACAACTTGCCTGCAGAAGTTGTGAATGCTCCAACACTGGAGGTTTTTATGAAGACACTGGACAGCCATTTGCATGAAATATATACTATTTATATATACTATCAGGGTTTATTTATATATACTATCAGGGGGTTGGACTAGAAGACCTCCAAGGTCCCTTCCAAATCTGTTATTCTGTTCTATTACTCTGTTTATCCCCCACCCCCACCCCAATGTTCTCCCATTGGGCTTTGGGCCGTTGAATGATTCCTTCGTTTCTTTGAAAACGGTTTTCTTCTAACGCTCCATAGATCTATTTGAGATTTCTGGACTATCAAATGGAGCACTCCAACGAATGCAAGAGAAACTTTGTGGCCGTCTATGACGGAAGCAGTTCCATCGAAAACCTGAAAGCCAAGTTTTGCAGCACCGTGGCTAATGACGTGATGCTTCAAACAGGAACCGGGGTGATACGCATGTGGGCGGACGAAGGGAGTCGGTTAAGCCGGTTTCGGATGCTTTTCACCTCCTTTATGGATCGTGAGTATATCCTGAAGCCTTCAGTTGGGGAAGACAGTGTGATTGTGTAAGACTTCCTGGAAGGTTTTGGTTTTTTTTCTCCTTCCTGATATACTTTGAGATGAACCTGCTTAGAAGAACCTTCTCTAATATACTAAGCTTTGGAGTCATCGTTGCCCTTATTCAGGGGTGGGCTTCAACAATTTTAGCAAGGGGTCTCTGCCCGGTTGCTAGAGGGGCATGGCCTACTTGGCCACCTGCACAATGGTGGGGGGGGCATTTTTGCCCTACCTGGACTCCAGAGGCTTTCCTTGAGCCTCTGAGAGGGCGAAAATGGCCTCCCCAGGCTCCAGAGGCCCTCTGGCACATTTCTGGCCTTCCTGGACTTCTGGTAGGCCCATTTTCGCCCACCCCGAGTTTCCGTGCGCACCCTGCACTTACCTGCATCCACAACAGGCCATGTGGGGACTCCTGGGGGGGGGGCAGACAGCAGTAGGATTTGGGGGTTCTCCGAACTGCACAGAATCTTAGCTAGAGGTTCTCCCGAACCCCTACGAACCCCCAGCTACCTATCCCTGCCTTTAATTAAAGCTCTGTACATTAGACTAAGAACAGTAGCAGGGAACAAGAACTATAATTAAATCTGAAACGATATCTGCATCTTTTCTGATTACTTGGTGGCATAATCATCCTATTGCTCTACTCACAATCCATAGATGATGGCTCATAATTAAAAACACAGATTGTGCAAAGCCAGAAACTTGGAAAGAAATGGTTACAGGAGAGCAATTTCTCACCCAGTTGATTTACTATATCATAATCGTGAAAACATATAGTCCCTGTTTTGCTGAGGTAAAATAAATCTGTCGATAGATTACTTTTAATAGGATGCATGGATGGGATAGAGATAGCCAAATCTATAAAAAAAAATATTTTCAAGCGCCAGGGAAATCAGGAGATTCAGATTCAAATGAATATAAAGATTTATTGCAGCTTAAGCGCTCTACAACAATCTGAGCTACTAACGGTCAAGGGAAATGAGCAGGAATTGTGGCATTCAAGCTTGGCTGGATTTAGAACTTTTGTGGATGTTCAGGGAGTCATGAGTCCCTTGATCCCTCCCTGAAGCTGGTCATTTTCTACAAATATTCTAAATATGTTACTCAGAAACTCTCCTTTTATAAACTTGTAATCCCTTAATTATTCAGGGTAGAATTGGGGTGACTGGATGAAGCTTAGCATTTACTGACTGGATGCCCTTCCTGATGCCCTGAGAAGTTCATAGCAGATATCTTTTTCTTGGTGCTCTAGGAGAGAAATATCTGCCCCCTCCTAGGATTGAACTCTCAACCTTTCGAATGGGAGGCGAGTGTCTTCACCACTAGGCCACCCCCATCCGCACCCCCAACCCCACTAAATATGCTGCTCTATTATACTTAAAAACCTATACCTAAAATCTAATGAAACTTTGAAGAAATTTATGTACTGAAAATATATTTTAAGGAACAGCTGAAATTTGTGTGATCTTTATTTTTTTTTCCTCCCCTGTTTCTCTCAGCTCCCTGTTTAGGTGGTACCTATTTTTGCCATAGCAACATGTGCATCAATAATTCCTTGGTTTGCAATGGCATCCAGAACTGTGCGTATCCATGGGATGAAAATCATTGCAAAGGTGAGTAGTCCCTAAAACTTTTGAATCGGTAATGAGCAAGCCTTCCGTTTTTCTTCTCAGCAGCCTAAAGACAGTGGCCATCAAGTTTCCAAACTGAAAAAGACTGTGAACTAAATTTCTTTCTTGGAACCTGAGACGTTTGCCTGCCTAAATTTTACAAAGCAAAACGCAAGTTAAACAAATTGCAGAATTCAGCCATTCTTCTTTTTTTTCTGCTTACGACAGTTGACGTTTTTGACAGCTTTATATTAATTGTTATTAGCATGATGTCTGTGGAGATTCTCAGTCATCCAGTGTTCTGACTTAGGCTTCCTTAGAAAGTAAAGAAGCACAAACTTAGTCCTGGCAAACCTCTTTAATTCATACGGCTGTAAATTACTTTCATTTACAGTCCGCAAGGCTTGATAAACTGTCTTTCAGAGGAAGGTTATCAACACCCACCTATCTCATGTGGAACGCTGCCAGAGAGCTAATTGCCAGACGCAGGGCAAGGCCAAACTTGGCACAGAGTCACAAACAGAAGTTTCAAATCTTGAATCGGCCAAATGAACTAATAGCTTCCTGCAAAAGCTCATGTCCTGTTCGCTTCTCTTTTATGTCTTATGGGAGAAGCCAATCATCTCCAAGCCTTACTCCCAAGTCGATCCTGTTTCCTTAATTGTTCCTGTGTCCTGGCAGCTCTGCGCATGCACTGGGAACAGGCTCATGCTGTTCTTCTGCCTCACTGATGTCAGACTCCGGAGACTCCAGAGGCAGCAAAGAACTACCAGATGGCCTAGGCCCTCTCTCTGCCTCCGACTCAGAGCCCTCATCCGAGCCTTCCCCAGACTCCAGGACTGGCCCACATTCCTCCCCAACCTCCTCACTGTCCGAATCTGCTGGCTGCTGGCAGGCCACAACATCCAGGTCATGGTTGTCCCAAAGGGGAAATTTTGGATCTTTGATTTTTTTTTTCCTTGAAGATGTTTCACTTCTCATCTGAGAAGCTTTTTCAAGTTCCGGCAGAATGGTGGAGAATTTTTCAGAACCGAAGAATTTTCTCGGATGAGAAGTGAAACATCTTCAAGGAAAAAAAACAAAACAAAGAAAAGAAAACCCAGTTGCCTTTTGAAAAATCACCTTTGGGACCATTACTTGCTTCTTCGCTTTGGAGTTCTGTTTTAAATTAAAACGATATAAATGCAGTTTCCGGGCTTCCGTATATTACTTTTATTGCCTTTCCTTGTTTTTCTGTTTTACAGCTTAATAAAAAAAAAATAGAACTGTTGCAGAACCTACTGCAGATTGTTTAAAATGAGCTATCGCTGTTATCCTCAGCATTGATCATTCTTAGACAAAATAGTTTAGCAAATAGACTATTCCGATGCATCTGTATATATAAAATTTACTCTTAGTTCAGACATCCTTTTTCTGAATGTAAGAAGACAAGTATTTTGGAAAATGGAATGGTTCACCCATTTAATCACAGCATTGGGTAAAGAATATTTATCACCTTTATTTGAACAGAGGGTAGCAAGACTGAGAATTATTTCTCATGATCCATGGGCTTTTGTTGAGTAATATATATATAAATGAAAGGAATGTATATAAGATTTTTAAAAGAGAAAGTAAGTCTTCAGATTGTTACTTCAATCTCATGCTTATATCACTTTTTTATTATTATTAGATTTTTATACCGCCCTTCTCCTACTGGACTCAGGGCGGTGAACAGCCAAGAATAAAAACATCACATACAAAATTTAAAATTTTTAAAAGAATTAGACAAATTTTGGCCCAATAAGTTTAAAACACCCCAACTAAAATCAATTTACAATTAAAAATATCTAAGGGGTGGGGGGGTTTAAGCCAGCCTAGCTTGATGAAATAAAAAAGTTTTAAGGGCACGGCGAAAAGCACGGAGATCTGGGATCCTACGTATCTCCGGGGGCAGATCGTTCCAAAGGACAGGTGCTGCCACAGAGAAGGCCCTCCCCCTGGGGGTCGCCAGCCGACATTGTCTGGCCGACGGCACCCTGAGGAGGCCCTCTCTGTGGGAGCGTACTGGCCGGTGGGAGGCTATCAGTAGCAGAAGGCGGTCCCATAAGTACCCAGGCCCTAAGCCATGGAGCGCTTTAAAGGTGGTGACCAACACCTTGAAGCGCACCCGGAAGACCACCAGAAGCCAATGCGCAGGAGGGGTGTCATATGGAAGCGCCCCATCGCTCTCATAATCCCCCGCGCGGCTGCATTCTGCACCAGTTGGAGCCTCCGGGTGCTCCTCAAGGGAAGCCCCATGTAGAGAGCAATGCTGTAGTCCAGGCGAGAAGTGACGAGTGCCTGAGTGACCGTGCGTAAGGAGTCCCGATCCAGAAAGGGACGCAACTGGCGAATCAGGCAAACCTGATAAAAAGCCCCCCCCCAGCCACGGCCGTCATATGCTCTTCTAAAGACAGCCGTGCGTCCAGGAGGACACCCAAGTTGCGGGCCCTCTCCGTGGGGGCCAGTAACTCGCCCCCAATAGCCAGCGATGGCACCAGCTGGCTATATCAGGATGCCGGAAGCCACAGCCACTCGGTCTTGGAAGGGTTGAATCGGAGCCTGTTTCTCCCCATCCAGACCCACACGGCCCCTAGGCACCGGGACATCACTTCAAGGGCATCATTGGGATGGCCTCTCTTCAAAAAGAAAGGTCTTCATTCCATTTTCAAATTTAAAATAGCCATTGATTTACAAGAAATAGCCAATTTTGCGAACTTAATGCAGGTCTGTGAAGGGCATATATCATTTCTGCTACTTCCAAAAGAATTTCAACTGGCTTGGCATGACTAGCCATCAGTGTGTGACCTTATTATTTCTCCATTAAGTGTGTTACTGCATTCATCACTAACTTCGCTTGGAAAATTTACCGCCATGGACAAGCAACGCGCCTGTTTATCCCATCCCGCTTACCCTCGTTTGATTAATGTACATGAACTGAAGGGCGTGACAATGATTGCTTAAAAATTAAAGCCATTCTAACTGAACTTTTCAAGAAAACGTCCTCTAGCAAATCCAATGCCATTTGGATACGTCGACCTGCCTGGCTGTCTTCCATATTGAGATTCAGCTGAAACGTTGCCATTTGTGCTGTCTAATTAGAGAATGCCTTTCGCAAAAGTTTAAGCCGTGCTTTTCAATTTAATTAGCATCCTAATTAGCTTGAACCTCAGACTTCTACACGGCGAGGTGTTACACTGAGTTTGTATATATTTGGACGTAGCCCAGGCCAATGGGCTCTTGAGGATTTCCTTTTCAGAGGGACGCAAATATTGAACTCAGTGGTGTCGATGGACCTGTTGACTTCTGGTCTTCTGGTCTAGTTGCACATGGATTAAATTTTCTTGCATTTGGGTGAGCTGCCGTTGCTTGGGAAAGAGCAAACTGTAGTTGAAAAGACTAAGCATGGGGAGGAGGAGGATGTAGTGATTGTGGGAATAATAGGAGATGGGGTGAATTCCAAGTAACACCCTCAACAAAAGAAGACTCCGAGGCTTTGATTTCCTCAGAGTTCCATTTTATTAAAGATGTCATATTGGCACATCTGGGAAAACCCGAATCTGAAAGCTTCTGGGTTTTCCCCACCCAAAAGAAAGTTCAAGTCCCTGCTCAGCACCCACATGTGTCCATCACATGACCCAATCAGGCACCATCCAAAACTGAAGATACCTCCCAATTCCCTCACGGCAGCTGCAGGGCACCGTGGCCTTGACTCTCTGAGAAAAGACTGTTATTTTGACTATATATCACCCATGCTCTATACAAACCCCCCTCCCATTTTCCCACAGTAGAAAAATGTGGCAGGCCTGAAGGCCCAATGTAAAAGATGGCTGCCAAGTCTGACAGCAAAGAGATGCTTCCTAGGGAAGAGTCAGATAACAGATAGCATGTCCTCAGGTACATAATGGGCAGAGAAAGAGGCTCAGACGCTTCCATAAGCTCTCAGTCTATAAAGCCGACAGTGGGGGAATTGTACTTCCAGACTTGCAAGATTCTGTTAATGTAGCTTTACAATATTTAATTGGATTTTAGTGGATTTTAAATGTTGTATTTATGTTACTTAATGTTATTTATGGCTGTTCACCGCCCCGAGTCCTTCAGGAGGAGGGCGGTATACAAATTAAATAAACTTATAAACTTATAAACTTATAATAAGATAGAATTAGTTTATCTGATCAGGCTTCCTGTCTACTAGTCTATCTAGGAAGCTTTCGGAACCCTGGTTTTCCTGACGTATCACCATTCATTGGTCCCAAACACCAAGGACAATGTTGATAGACTTGTTCTTCAGTAACACGTTGAGGACCATGATTCTTCATTCTCAGCCAAAACGCCATTCCTCTTCGACCAGTGGAAGATAGAAACAGCAGCCCAACGATAGAAATTAAGAATAAAATCAGTAGCTTAAAACATATTTATGTCCGCTACCGTGCTGTATGATCAAAAGGAACGTTTGACCCACAGCTCTGTAGGTTTGTTTGTTGAATTCCTACAACACCACCCATCTCATCTAAGCGACTCTGGGCCGTTCACAACAACACAATTTCGACGCAGTTGAGTTTAGTCTTCTGTGTAACAACAGGGGGTTGCTATCTAATAATAATACACCGTGGGACTCCTCGCTCTAATAAGAGAACGTGGTTTATTAAGAAGTGTTCTCTGTGAGAAGAAATGCTTTTTTCCCAACTCTTAATTTTATTAGGAGCAAAGTTCCTTTGGTTGAGAATCTCTCCTTATGACCTAGATCAAGGTACAGTCTCTTTCTACCAGAGGATATAATAGTTCAGCTTGCCTTATTTGAAGGAATGTATCTTGGGGGGAAAAAAGTACACTTACGCAGGGGTGGGCTTCAAAAATTTTAACAAGGGATTCTCTGCCCGGTTGCTGGGTGGGCGTGGCCATGGTGGGCGTGGCCATGTCTGCCTCTTGCACCACAGGGGAGGGGCGTTTTTGCCCTCCCCAGGCTCCAGGGGTTTTCCTCAGGAAACGGCCTCCCCAGGCTCCGGAAAGGCCCGTTTCTGGCCTTCACGAACTTCTGGTAGGCCCGTTTTTTGCCCTCCCAGAGCCTCTATGCTTACCCTGCATTTACCTGCATCCAAAATGGGCCATGTGGGGACTCCTGGGGTGGGCGGGGCCAGCCAGGAGTGGGATTTGGGGGCTCTCCGAACTGTACAGAATCTTAGCTAGGGGTTCTCCTGAACCCCTACGAACCCCCAGCAGCTCACCCCTGCACTTAGGTAGACTTTCTGATGAAAGACTGATGCAAGCTTGGCTTAACAATGTTCCTATCCCAGGTAGTCTTCGACTTACAACAGTTCATTTAGTGACTGTTCAAAGTTACAGCGGCACTGGGAAAAAAAATGAGTTTTTCAAATTTATGACCATTGCAGCATCCCCATGGTTACATGATCAAAATTCAGATGCTGGGCAGCCGGCTCATATTTATGACGGTTGCCATATCCCGGGGTCATGTGATCACTTTTTGGGACCTTCTGACCAGCAAAGTCAAGGGAGAAGCCAGATTCACTTAACAACCGTGTTACTGACTTAAACAGCTGCAGCGATCCACTTTAACGACGGCGGCAAGAAAGGTCGTAAAATGGGGCACAACTCAGTGAACAACTGTCTCTCTTAGCCCAGTAATTTTGTACTCCGTTGTGGTTGTAAGTTGAGGATTCCCGTGTTTCCCTGAAAATAAGAACAGGTCTTATATTAATTTTTGCTCCAAAAGACGCATTAGGGCTTATTTTCTGGTTAGGTCTTATTTGGGTGGAAATACAGGACTAAATGCACCCATCTGGCCGACAATCTTAACTGGGGCTTATTTTGGGAGTAGGGCTTATATTACGAGCATCCTGAAAAATCATGCTAGGACTTATTTTCCAGTTGGGTCTTATTTTCGGGAAAACAGGGTACAACCTGTAATTTGGATTTGAATCCGGTCGCCGATCATTTTAACGTCTTCGCTAATCTGTTCTTCTATCGATCGGTTTGTTTCAGAAAAGAAGAAAACGGGATTATTCGAACAGATCACCAAAACTCACGGGACGGTCATTGGAATTACTTCAGGGATCGTCTTGGTCCTCCTCATCATTTCCATCCTGGTGCAGATCAAGCAACCTCGCAAAAAAGTCATGACCTGCAAAACCACCTTCAACAAAACCAGCTTCCAGGAGGTTTTCGACCCTCCCCACTACGAACTCTTCTCCCTGAGGGACAAAGAGATTTCCGCCGATTTGGCTGACCTCTCCGAGGAACTGGAAAACTACCAGAAAATGAGGCGCTCCTCCACTGCCTCGCGGTGCATTCATGACCATCACTGCGGCTCGCAAGCCGCCACGGCCAAGCAAAGCAGGACCAACCTGAGTTCCATGGAACTCCCTTTCCACAACGATTTCGCGCCTCCACAGCCGATGAAAACCTTCAACAGCACCTTCAAAAAAAGCAGTTACACGTTCAAGCAGACTCACGAATGTCCCGAGCAGGTGATCGAAGACCGAGTGATGGAGGAGATCCCTTGCGAAATCTACGTCCGGGGTCGCGAAGAAGCGGCTCAGGGTACCTTATCGATGGATTTTTAATCTCCTCGGAAAGCAGGAACCCGAGGCGTGTGAATAGATGTACATATATAGACGAAACAAAACATGCTGGTGTACAGAGGTGTACCATACGGGGGAATTTGATGGAGACGTAAAAATTCATACTTTTTTAAAAGCTTGTTCGGTTTTTGTTTTTGTTTTTTTCCCCAAGCCCGAAAGGATTCTGTAAATGTTTTTTTCTCCTTTCCTTTGGAATTGTCCATCTGATGAAAGGAACCACCCAAAGTTTTGCATGGGGCTCCAGTTTGTTGACATTAAAAACGCAACCAACTCAAGTGTGAAAAGTCCTCTGTGATGCCCAACTGTCTCTATTGCTTCCGTTCCTTTGCCTTTCCTTCAGAACTACCGGTTTGCAGCCAGAAGTTTAATTTGTTTTTCTTTAAAAAGTGGGTGCCATACCAAGGAGTAATATTAATATTCAGTTATCAATATTGAAACACGGAGCTGCTCTTTGGCAAATACGATTAAGAGCGCTTGTCGTAAGTGCCACCACCTCAGACTCAACTGTCAATCACCTTGGTTCGTTTGAGACACAGGCAGTCCTTGACTTATAACCGGAAATTTTCATGGCTCAGCAAAGCCATGTTGTTGTTGAATGAGTGGCTCCCAGTTTTGCGACCTTTTCGTTCAGCGAATCATTGCACCTCTTAAGTGAAGGTCGTTGGGCAAATTATTTATTTATTAAGTTATTAAATCCAGCTCTCCCCCTTGACCTTGCCTGTTAGAAGCTGGGCTGGGAAGGTCAGCAATGATGATCGCGTGACTCTGGGATCCTGCAACCGTCATATAAACATGCCAGTTGCCAAGTGCCAAAATTTTGATCTTGTAACTGTGGGGATATTGCAACAGTCATAAATACGAGGACTAGTTTTTCAGTGCCATTGTAATTTGAAATGGTCAGTAAACAGTTTGAGGACCCAGTTTGTGGGGGCAATAAGCTGACTTTGTATAAATATACAAAAGTATGAAGGCTATTGCTTAGCGCATTGTAAGCCGCCCTGAGTCTCCGGAGAAGGGCGGCATATAAATCAAATTAAAAAAACAAACAAACGGTTGTAAGCCAAGGACTACCTGGAGCGGCCTTTTAAATGTTGTCGATTTTGCTTTTCATATTGATGCCTTTTTATTGTTCCTCTATAGCTCAGTCTTATTGTCTTCTGGGCCTGCAGTAGATTGGTTGATTTCAGCTGCCTTTAGAAGATAGAATAGAAGATAGAATAACAGAGTTGGAAGGGACCTTGGAGGTCTTCTAGTCCAACCCCCTGCTCAGGCAGGAAACTCAATACTATTTCAAGAGCCTTGGATAGTACAGTGGTCTAAAGCCCTGTTATTAACATCAGCTGCCTGCAATTATTGCAGGTTCGAATCTCACCAAGCCTCAAGGTTGACTCAGCCTTCCATCCTTTCTAAGGTAGATAAATTGAGGACCCAGTTTGTGGGGGCAATAAGCTGACTTTGTATAAATATACAAAAGTATGAAGGCTATTGCTTAGTGCATTGTAAGCCGCCCTGAGTCTCCGGAGAAGGGCGGCATATAAATCAAATTTTTTTTTTAAAAAAAAGACCCTTTCGTGCGTAACACTGTGCGAATGTTTTGAGGACACGATACCAGCTGAGATATTCAGGATAAGCCTAGTTCTTGTGAATACCCTCATTCTGAGAAACCCATCAATTGTTTTTTTCTGGCATGTTGCAAGGTTTTGTGACATCGTGTCAATCAAGGGTTTTACATTTGCCAAACAAAGACCTCGGAATCACTTAAGGACATACAAATAGCCCTGTTGGATCAAAACACACTAACAACCAGATACCACTGGGTATCTCCAAAAGAAGAATTAGGGACGACATGATAACAGTATTCCAGCATTTGAAGGGCTGTCACAAAGAAGAGGGGGGGTGTGTCAAATTATTCTCCAGAGGGCAGGACAAGAAACAATGGTTGGAAACTAATCAAGGAGAGAAGCAACCTGGAATTAAGGAAAAACTTCCTAACAGTGAGAACGATTAACCAGTGGAACAGCTTGCCTCCAGAAAACATGGGCGCTCCATCACTGGAGGTTTTTAAGAAGAGATTAGACACTTCTCTCAAATGGTATAGGGTCTCCTGCTTGAGCAGGGGGCTGGCCTAGAAGACCTCCAAGATCCCTTCCAACTCCTATTCTATTCTATTCTATTCTATTCTATTCTATTCTATTCTATTCTATTCTATTCTATTCTATTCTATTCTATTCTATTCTATTATTCCAAGCAGGAGACAAAGACATCACCTCGTCTGCCATTATTCCCTTTCACGGGGCCCCCAACACATTGAGTCTTCAAGTCTGATAGCTCTGGATAGACCTGTCTTCCATGAATTGATCCAATCTTCTTTTAACGACATCCAAAATTGGGACCCTCGTCATTCCTTCCAGAGATACGTCCATTACGGATGTCCTATGATGGCGGATGCAGATCATACTGTAGAATTTGCTTCCATAGATGACCTTCCAAAACGACCTCCAGTTGTTTTAAGAGATGGAGGAAAACCTATTTACTTTCTCCATGCTGTGCATCGTTTTATAAGGTTTGGACCAGTTCATGGAAGTTTTGGGCTCTTGGTCTTAATGGTATTGGGACTGCTTCTGAAGGTCTTCAGGCTTCTTGGTGCAGTTGGTGGGCCACTGTGAGAGCTGTTGGACCAGATAGGTCAGTGATTCAATCCACCAGGGCCCCAATTATGTTCTTATGTCAGGGTTCCGACAGATGCTCTAATTAAATCATGAGCCTCGAGCCAAGTGAAGCCAACTCTGACCCCACGTAATTTATATCCCAATCATGACCCTGTTTCCCCCCTCCCCCCCGGGTGTGTCATCAATCACATTCGCCAATGGAGCAATTTCGCAGGTTGTAGAGATCACTCCCCTCTGGCCGCTGTAGGTAACCCTGGGAGACAGCCTTGAGAGAGATATGTCTGGAATATGTTTCTGTTTTTGGGTCTGTGCTGCTTTGTCAGTTTCCCATCCCCCTTTCCTATGGCAACTTGAGAGCAGGCCAGGGATGCTTTGCGAGTTGACATCTTATACATTTCAATCATGTTTTAGTAATTTTTTCAAAGTATAGATCGTTCTGAACTTAGAACACTTTGTTTAAGTTACAACGGCACTGTGACTTATGACCATTTTTCACACTCAACAACCATCATAGCATCCCCATGGTCATGGGATCTAAACTCAGATGCTTGGCAACTGACTCATATTTATGACGGTTGCAGTCTCCCAGGGTCACATGATCTGCTTTTGCGACCTTCTGACAAGCAAGATTGACTTAACAGCCATGTTACTAACTTAACAACGGTGGCAAGAAAGCTCGCACAATGGGGCAAAATTCAGTTAATAAATGTCTCACTTAGCAACAGAGATTTTGGGCTGTTTTGGCCATAAGTTGAGAACCACCTATAAAGAATCATAAATATCTTGGGTTTTTCTTACATTGCGTAAGCCATCGGATCATTTTAGTGCATTCTTCTTCATATCTTCCAGCTCTGTTACATCCTTTTGGAAATGAAGGGATCAGAACTGCCCACAGTGTTTCAGATAGCAATAGCAATAGCACTTAGACTTATATACCGCTTTACAGTGCTTTACAGCCCTCCCTAAGCGGTGTACAGAGTCAGGATATTGCCCCCAGTAATCTGGGTCCTCATTTTACCCACCTCAGAAGGATGGAAGGCGGAGTCAACCTTGAGCCTGGTGAGATTCGAACTGCCAAATTGCAGGCAGCCGGCAGTCGGCAGAAGTAGCCTGCAATACTGCACTCTAACCACTGCGCCACCGAGGCTCTCATGAAAATGTACCGTAGATTTATATAAAAGCAGTACACAGTGAGTAGTTTAAATTTCTTTAACAATTCTGGGCATAGCATTTGCTGTTTCAACAGCTGCCACTGGCTGAGTAGACATCTTCATTTTGCTCTTCTGTATGATTCTGAGATCTTTGTCTTGTTCGATTTCGGAGAAGCAAGACCCCCATCAGCTTACGTGTGAAATTAGGGAGTTTTTTTCCCAATGGGAATCATTTTACACTTACACATTTCAGCATTAACACCCCGAATGCGCTTTGTTTTTCCACCTGCCAATCCTCTTCTCAAGAGCTTTGCAACTTTTTCAGACCAAGAAACATGCCGGTTAAAAAAATTTTTTTAAAATCCCAGAGGTCCCCAATCAAGAAGCAAAATTCCAGGAATGGAAAATGCTGCATTGAAATTCTAATTTCCCTTTGTTTCTCAGAGACCCATTAAAATTTCTTAGAACCCCGTTGGAAAAACCCAGGAGATGGCGTTCAGAATAAATAGCGCTTGCTTTCTAGTTATCCGGATGTTTTATTCTTCAGGTCTTTCCCTTCTTGGAGATAAAAAAATAAAATACACCGGTAGGCAGCTTCAGTGATATTTCACTTGTTGCAAAACATTTTTTGACAGTTAATACCTGGCAACAATATCAGTCCTTTTTCAAAAGGCTTACAAGGTGATTTATGACTGTCCTTCAGCAGTCTTCAGGTTTTCTCTGAAACGTACTTGTTAAATGTCTGAGGAGATTTATAGCTTCCGTTTGCCTGCAGGAACTCAAGGCAGCGAATATAGTAGTCTCTTTCATGTTTTTCTCACAACAATCCTGTTGGGTAGAGTAAGCTTTTGGGGGTTTGGGTTTGTTTTTTTTTTGTTTTTTTGCAATCATAAAGACATAAATATCTTAAACCTAATGGTTCTGTCAGGCGTGAAGAATCAGGACCACACACTCCAATTAATCTAATTTATTGCTCACACCGATACACAAGAATCTAGTCAACAAACAGATCAACACTAAATTGGCCCTGGACAGGGTGAAATGCTACCGGTTCAGACCGGTTTGACCGAACCAGTAGCGATGGCGGTGGGTGGTTCGGAGAACCAGTAGCGACGGCAGCGTGTGGCTCCGCCCACCCACCTGGTCATCGTTATTTCCTGGTTTGTACATGCGCAGAGTGCACTTCCGAACCAGTAGGGAAGGTAAGTAGATTTCATCCCTGGCCCTAGATTAGTGAAATTGAGTGATGCAGTGGCCTAAAGATGGAGCTCTCGCCTCACAATCAGGAAGCTGTCGGTTTGATCCTAGGTAGGTAGAGGCAGATATTTCTCTCTCTGGGCACACTGAGAATAGATCTGCTGAATAAAACTCTGCATTGGCGACAGGAAGGGCATCCGGCCAGTAACCACTCAGCTCCATTCAGTTGCCTAGACTCCACCCCGTAGGGGATTATGGGGTCATTAAAAGAAGATGATGATAAAATTCAAGAGAGGCTGGATTTAAACCGTTTGTGAAAAGTAATGACTCCAGGTTGATTCCTCACCTGACTCCACCTCCAAGCTCTGCCTTCTCCTACATGTTTTGCAGACATTATAGGAAAGTATATACATGGCAGGGGGCAAAGTATGTAGAGATGGGGTGGGCAAAAAAATCATGGTGCCCACAAACATGGCACTGAAGCTCTCCCTTCCTCCCTTTTACAAGCAGGTGTAAAAAGGAGAAAGGCTTCAAGTCCATCGCTATGCAAAAATAAAAATAAAAATTGCACCCTTTACCTATTTAATTGCTTCTCAGTTCTACTCCGGTTTACACCACTTTATTCCTTACAATTAAGGAGTGAGTAAGAACTTTTGTATAAAGGCTGGACTTAAAAACCTTACACTATTCTGCTTCTGCTCTCCAACCAGAATTTGCTGTATTTTGCTGGGACCAACACTTACCTGGCTAAGAAGACCAAAAGAAAGAATTTCATATTTATAATAGCAAGAGCACTTAGACTTATATACGGCTTCTTAGTGCTTTATAGCCCCCTCTAAGCGGTTTACAGAGTCAGCCTATTGCCCCCAAACAATCTGGGTCCTCATTTTACTGACCTCAGAAGGATGGAAGGCTGAGTCAACCTTGCGCTGGTCAGGATCGAACTCCTGGCTGTGGGCAGAGTTAGTCTGCAATATGGCATTCTAACCACTGCGCAACCATGGAAGGAAGGAAGGAAGGAAGGAAGGAAGGAAGGAAGGCTGAATCAATCTTAATATTTATTTTAAAAAATAATATTTTCTCAATTGCACTGGTATGGCCTCCACTTTCACAGTTCTACTGGTATGGCCCCCACTTTTTAAACCCACCATTTATAAATCAAAGGCAGCTTGGATGCACCTTAATTTTGTACGACTTATGTGGTATTCCCCTTCAAGTATTGTGCACCCAATGGATTATCAGTGTTCATGCCAGCAACTGTAAATCACAGTGTTGTCACTCGTGGAACACACTTCAGCTTCTTTGCCATTCAGTCTTTAGTCTCCTGTTTCTTTCAACTTTCTTTATACTGTATGTCATTTTTTTTTCACTCTGTGATCTTACCACTCTTATGGGCAATGCTTTGTACCGAGAACTGAATATAAACCAAACTTAACACCATGCATGGATCTATTTGCAGATTGTGTTGAACTTTGCAGAAGAATATTATTTAAGTTTTTGAGTGTTAAAAAAAAAAACAAAACACAACAGCAAGCCCCTTTAACGTAATACAAACTTCTGGATGAGCTGTATTCAATCAGTAAACCAGGATGAGCTGTATTCAATCAGTAAACCAGGATATATATATATATATATATATATATATATATATATATATATATATATATAAAATTTGAGATTCCAAGACCATGCCCCCCAAAGAAGCTTTCTAGAAATTTCCTTAAACCAGTCCGGACTAACTGGGTTTTGGTAGTTGTGTAGAAAACAGGCTGCACAACTTCTGAAAAAGAGACATCAATCTGATAAAGAAATAAGACCAACAAAGAATAACCGATAGATAAAGATATAAATGTCCTTTGACTACAACTTGGCTCTGTTTTCTTGATAGTTACGCCCATGTCTGTTTTCTTAAGAAAAATGGAAGTTGAATAAACTTTGCCGCCTCAGTCTAATTGACAAATGGCCTCTCTTGAAGATCTCCCCTTCATCAAGCACCATAATAAGGTAAAGGTAAAGGTTTCCCTTGCACATATATGCTAGTCGTTCCCGACTCTAGGGGACGGTACTCATCTCCGTTTCAAAGCCGAAGAGCCAGCACTGTCCGAAGACGTCTCCGTGGTCATGTGGCCGGCATGACTCAACGCCAAAGGCACACGAAACGCTGTTCCCTTCCCACCAAAGGTGGTCCCTATTTTTCTACTGGCATTTTTTCACATGCTTTCGAACTGCTAGGTTGGCAGAAGCTGGGACAATAACGGGAGCTCACCCCGTTACGCGGCACTAGGGATTTGAACCGCTGAACGGCCGACCTTTCGATCGACAAGCTCAGCATCTTAGCCACTGAGTCACTGCATTCCAAGTGCCATAATAAAAGGTAAAGGCAGGGGTGAAATCCAGCAGCTTCTAACAGGTTCTGGAGAACCGGTGGTGGAAATTTTGAGTAGTTCGGAGAACCGGCAAATACCACCTCTGGCTGGCCCCAGAGTGGGGTGGGAATGGAGATTTTGCAATATCCTTCCCCTGCCACACCCACCAAGTCATGCTCATAGAACCGGTAGGGAAAAAATTTGGATTTCACCCCTGGGTAAAGGTAAAGGTTCCCCTCACACATATGTGCTAGTCGTTATGTAATTAATCTGACGCGATACTTCATGTGATTCTCATGGAACTGAAATCTAAAGTGAATAAATCAATCTTCCTACTCTAGAGAAAAGGGAATAGGGGTGACATGATAGCAGTCTTCCGGTGTTTGAGAGGCTGCCACAAAATAGAGGGGAGTCAAGCTATTCTCCAAAGCACCAGAAGGGAAGTCAAGGAACAATGGATGGAAACTAATCAAGGAGAGAAGCTACCTGGAATTAAGGAGAAACTTCCTTACAGTGAGAACGATTAACCAGTGGAACAGCTTGTCTTCAGAAGTTGTGGGTGCTCCAACATTGGAGGTTTTTAAGAAAAGACTGGGCACCCACTTGTATGAAATGGTGTAGCAATAGCACTTAGCAATAGCACTTAGACTTATATACCACTTCCCAGCCCTCTCTAAGTGGTTTACAGAGTCAGCATATCACCCCACAACAATCTGGGTCCTCATTTTACCCACCTCAGAAGGATGGAAGGCTGAGTCCACCTTGAGCCTGGAGAGATTCGAACTGCCAGATTGCAGTCAGACAGCAATCAGCAGAAGTAGCCTGCAGTACTAAATTCTAACCACTACGCCACCACGGCTCTTATAGCAGTGATGATGAACCTTTTCCCAAACCGGAACATGCGTGCATGTGAGCGTGCCAGTGTGCTGGAAACCCGAAGACCAGCTGTCCAGTGCGTGCGTGCCTGGTTTTTGACCATTTTTCGGGCCATTTTGGGGCCTTTTTAGGCCGTTTTTAGGGCCAAAAACAGCCGGAAAAATGGCTGGGAAAATGGCCTGAAAAACAGGCCCAAAATGCCCCCCAAACAGCCTGTTTTTTGGCCGGTTTTGGCCATTTTTGGGGGCTGTTTTCATGCCGTTTTCTGGCATTCCTGCGCTCATGAAGACCAGCTGGCCAGCCACACTGGAAACCAGAAGAGCAACTGGCAACTGGCAATGGTGCATGTGTCCACAGAGAGGGCTCTGCATGGCACCTTTGGCCATAGGTTCGCCATCACGGTCTTATAGGGTTTCCTGCTCGAGCAGGGGGTTGGACTAGAAGACCTCCAAGGTCCCTTCCAGCTCTAGTCTGAATTTGAATTTGAATTCCTTTCCCCCCCCCCACCTCGACCATAAAAGTTGCTACCCTTGAAATGTCACCCAAAGGCCAGTGGGGCATTCCCTTGCCATTCTTGAAACTGTATAGATGTCCTGCAAGTCAAAATGCAATGTAAAAAAAAAGGGAAGGATGTCAGGGAAGGGGGAAAAAAAGGTTCTTTGTAAGCAAACGCAAGACAAAACAAGGGCCTTAAGCAAGACAAGACAAACCCATGGCCGGTTTCTCAAGAAAAAAGCAAAAGCAAAAAGTAAAACAAAAATGTTCTCCCTGATTCATCCCTAAAAATCTCGGCTTGATCTCATCTTGAAAGGATCTGACAAAATGCCTTCTTTGAAACTTCAAAAGGAAGACATGTGCTTTGATGGACATAAAGCCCAATATTAAAACAGTGGTTGCGGATAGCTCCTCTCTCCCTCCCTCCCTCCCTTCCAATTTAGCTAGAGAAACAGAGGCCGGAAAGAAAGAAAGAATAAAAAAAGAAGGAAAGGAAGGAAGGAAGGAAGGAAGGAAGGAAGGGAGAGAGGGAGGGAGGGAGAGAGGGAGAGAGAGAGAGAAAAAAACCAGGAGAAAAGATGCAGAAATAAACATTGATGGACTCTTTAATTTGATAGAACGACAAAAGGCGAGAAAGTAGAGAATGATCTTTGCTGCAAATAGGAATCTACCATTGGGAGAAATAGCTCACCAAGGACTATGTTCATTTCACACATTCTTAGAACAGAATAACAGAGTTGGAAGGGACCTTGGAGGTCTTCTAGTCCAACCCCCAACCCTACACCACTTTAGACAAAATGGCTATCCAACATCATCTTTAAAACTTCCAGTGTTGGAGCATTCACAACTTCTGGAGGCAAGTTGTTCCACGGATTAATTGTTCTCACTGTCAGGAAATTTCTCCTTAGTTCTAGGTTGCTTCTCTCCTTGATTAGTTTTCACCAGTGGTGAAATCCAAATATTTTTACTACCTGTTCTGTGGTAGGCTTGGTGGGCGGGATGTGGCTTGGTGGGCGTGGCTTGGGTGTGGTACGGAAAGGATACTGCAAAATCCCCATTCCCTCCCCACTTCTGGGGGAAGGATATTGCAAAATCTCCAGTCCCACCCCACTCTGAATTTCCATTCCTAAGCGAGGCAGTTGTTAAGTGAGTCAGGATTCCCTCGTTGACTTTGCTGGTTGGAATCCAATCGGAAGGTCACAAGTGGTGATTAAATGACCCCAGGACACTGCAGCCATTGCAAATACATGACGGTGGCCAAGCACCCCAATTTTGATCAGATGACCGTGGGGAATGCTGTGATGGTCATAAGTGTAAGGACTGGTCATAAGTGACTTTTTTCATGCCGTTGTAACTTTAAATGGTTGTAAGTCGAGGACCTCCTGGATTCAATAAATCATGGTTAAAGAACCCTTGTGGAAGGCTCCGGTTAGTAGAGATGACCTTGTTTGCTTGAAATCTGCATATTTTAAGAAGGATTTTCATGAAAATTGCTGAGCACTTTGAAAAAGCAACATACATGTTATTCCATATCGGCTAACCATCTCTTAGGGATGCGGTGGCTCAGTGGCTAAGACACTGAGCTTGTCGATTGAAAGATCGGCAATTCAGAGGTTCGAATCCCTAGTGCCGCGTAACGGGGTGAGCTCCCGTTACTTGTCCCAGCTTCTGCCAACCTAGCAGTTCGAAAGCACATCAAAAATGCAAGTAGAAAAATAGGGACCACCTTTGGTGGGAAGCGAACAGCGTTCCATGCACCTTTGGCGTTTAATCATACCGGCCACATGACCATGGAGATGTCTTCAGACAGTGCCGCTCTTCGGCTTTGAAACGGAGATGAGCACCGCCCCCTAGAGTCGGGAACGACTAGCACATATGTGCGAGGGGAACCTTTACCTTTACCTTTTTAACCATCTCTTTTCCTCCGCTGCCATATTCTCAATGGGAGAAGCACCGTCCTGCTGTGGACAAATGGCAAAAAACCGAAGTGTTATTTTCTGGGCCGTTAGAAACCTTTGGTTCGGCTCCTTTCCCAGTCAATTTAATTAAGAAGAGAGAGTCTTAATTGCATATTATTGTGTTTAGCCACCAGAGCAGACTACCAAATAGTCTGCCTTTGCGAACCCCCTAATATAATTGTGGGACATTAAGGAAATTAAACTCACACGGAAAAACAAACCGTTTCCAAGCCGTTACAAGGAACTTGACGGCAGTGTAAACAGCTCGAAGAGGTTGTAGAAAAAATGCTTTTAAAAGCCTCTGACGATCCCAGCTGGGCTGCACGATCATCAGAGGCTACCGGTTCTGTGGGTGTGGCTTGGTTGGCGTGGTGTGGCTTGGTGGGTGTGGCAGGAGAAGGATACTACAAAATCTCCATTCCAGAGGAAGGATACTGCAAAATCTCCATTCTCACCCCTTTCTGGGCCCAGCCAGAGGTGGTATTTGCTAGTTCTCTGAACTACTCAAAATTTCCGCTACCGGTTCTCCACAACCTGTCAGAACCTGCAGGATTTCACTCCTGCTTTTATCCCCAGAGCTAGGGTGGAGCTTTGCTAGCAGCGGTGGCTCTTCCATCCCAAGGACTGGCCCATACATTTCCACTGCTCTCCTCTCCTCTGCCTTCTGTGCATCCACGTGTCAGGCACTGGACACAGCTGTTCCTCCTCTTTCTCATCAGCCACCTCCAGAGCTGGAGACTGTTGACTCTCCACCTGAGGGCTGATGGACGCCCAGGCTCCGCCTCTCTCTCTCTCTCTCTCTGCAAGCTCCATTCCCTCTTCCCCCTCGGAGCTCTCAGGTTGCCTTGCCCTGACTCCCATGCCTCCTCCTTCTCCTCTGAGGGGCCGGCAGCCAACAGGCCACAACAGCATCTTTAAGATGTGTGGATTTCAACTCCACACATTTTGCAGTTGCTGAGGTCAACAAACCCCATCCTAACCTGTTTGGGTGTACGCTTTTCAGGCGTGGAAACGTTAACCTCCAAATGAAACGGAATATTGGAGGAAGGTTTGGGCGCAGGATAGAGAAGTGGCATTTCACCTCCCATTTACAATTACCTGCGAGATGCGCTTCAGAATCCAATAAACTTAAAACGTCCTTTAAATCAAACCCGATGCCTGGTGATGTCAGAGACTTATGGCTGCAAATGGAAGAAAGAGGCCGGAAGAAAATTGAAGGTGGGTAGGTCAAACTGATGTGATAACGAGGATGAAAATTGATTTATTAGAAAACCCTTTCTGTAAAGATGCTTTATTCTCCAACTCTGATCTCCCCCACCTTTCAGACAAAGCTAATCCTTTTTAGGAGGGATTAGGAGCGGAACGAGATTCGCTATAAACTGTTTTGATTAAACTTTTAGGGTCACGGCTGATCTAACGAAGAAATCAACCCCCCAGCGTTTCAAAGGGCTGGCGAAGATTTGGTGTCACGATAATGCAAGACCCTTTTTTGTTTTTTAATGGCTCTAAATAGGATGGACAGACAGTGAGAAATGGGAACGGTTATTGCTATTAAACGTTCCTTTAGTAAAGATGCCTCTTGCTATGATTAGCAGTTGGTTTTAACATTTAAGGCTGGCAGTTTGGAACCAGTTGGCCTGTGTTGCATAAAACAGCACAAGAGGAAATAAGGCGGTGGGGAGGAATTCTATCTCCCAGGGATGGTTTATTAAACGTGTACGCTGTCAGGTTTCGGCATAATCTCAAATAAATTTCATTCTCAAACACGAAGTTTTTGATGAATCTCTCATTTATTAAAGAATTTACGAGCCGACCTAAACTCATATGCAGCCAAAACTGATTCTCTGAAACCAAACCCCTCCCCTTCTGCCTCACAATATCTCAATGCCCATTGGCCATCTTCCAAGTCAGTCTCTTCTGCCCACTACTTCAGATCACAGGAATGTCCCCCTCCCTTCATCACCTGGGTAACCCTATCTATTAAGGGAGGGGGAGAAGAACACTATTTCAAATGCCAAGCACTAAATTTCAAACTGTACTGCTAGCTCCGTTTTTTTTTTCCTTTTCTCTTTGGTTACGGCAGTGATGAAAAATGCAACTTAGGTTGCTGACATACGCCACTTGACTTGCAATGGCTCTAATAATTAGACATGGGCATCCTAGGCCTTAGAGGAATTGCCCTCTTGAAGAGTGGCCTTGGAAACTGAGGAAAGTCACCCCTCCATAGAGGAATGAAATATTTTGAGAAATATTTAAAAAGGCAGAATATTGTATTTCCCCTAAAAGAGAAATTAAAACCAAGAAATTAAAAGACGCTTGCTCCCGGGGAAGAAAGCTATGGCAGACAGCATACTAAAAAGCAGAGACATCACCCGGCCAACAAAAGTGCGTATAGTCAAGGCTACGGTTTTCCCAGTTGCAATGGATGGCTGTGAAAGTTGGACCGTAAGGAAGGCTGAGCGTCAAAGAACGGAGGCCTTTGAACTCTAGTGGTGGAGAAGACTCCTGAGAGTCCCTTGGACTGTAAGACGATCAAACTGGTTGGTCCTAGGGGAGATCAACCTTGACTGCTCTTGAGAAGGCCAGATCCTGAAGAGGAAACTCAAATGCTTTGGCCACCTAATGAGAAGGAAGGACTCCCTGGAGAAGAGCCTAATGCTGGGAACGATGGAGGCAAAAGAAGAAGGGGACGGCAGAGAATGAGGTGGCTGGATGGAGTAATGAAGCAATCCGCATGAGCTTAAATGGACTACAGAGGATGGTAGAGGACAGGAAGGCCTGGAGCAACGTTGTCCATGGGATTACGATGGGTCGGACACAACTTCGCAACTAACAACAACAAAAAGAGCTCTGGTGGCTCAGTAGACTAAGGCAGTAATTAACATCCACTTACATCTGCTGCCTGCAATTACTGCAAGTTCAAATCCCACCAGGCTCAAGGTTGACTCAGCCTTCCATCCTTTCTAAGGTAGGTAAAATGAGGACCCAGATTATGGGGGCAATAAACTGACTTTGTATAAATATACAAAAGTATGAAGGCTATTGCTTAACACATTGTAAGCCGCCCTGAGTCTCCGGAGAAGGGCGGCATATAAATCAATTTTTTTTCAAAAAGAGAGAAATGGAAATCTTAAGGGAGACAGAAATTCAGAGACTCAGCTCCCTGCCCCTGCAGATATTTGGTGCCCATTAAGAAGGACTGGGCCAGCCTATCTACAAGACAAAAGACCTTCGGCTCCAGGGTGAAAGATGATTTTTCCTTTCACAAAATGGAGAATTTCAGTAGTGCTTTGCTTTAAATAAAGAGCTTTATACAGTCGGACCGCTGTTCTTTTTCACTTAATAACAATTCAATTTAACAATTTAACAAATAACAATTTAGCCAGAGGTGGTTAAAAACGGTCCAGATGCGGCCACAAAGTTGCCATTAAAGCTCTGACTCTACTTTTGAGGTGCTCCACGCTGGCCAAGCCAGATGTGTGGGATTATCAACAGCTGTCATTTGCCACCAGCAATGTCCAAGCCACCCACGCTGCAAATCATAGCTCATTTGAAGATGACCTTCTTTGAGGATGATAGTCAGCCCAAGGTTTTCCCAGGTCTTAAAACGTAAAAACGTCAGGAATTGCATCAAAACGAGCCTGGTGCCTGCAGAAGGTCTTCGTGACATGTCAACTCTGATCAAGCTGGCGTGGCACCCCTGAACCGCTTGCAAGGCTGATGCGATGCACCGATAGCTTAAGCATCATTTCTCTCTTGTTCTGCACAATCTCACTGCTTGGGCTTCCTTCGTTTCCCCTTGTGGCATCCCAAGTGGCATTTAAAACATTTTGCAAACAAAAGTGCCCTCTGCTGGCTACGTCAAGGAAAAGTTCCAACCGCCAAGCTCGCCCAGCTGAGGGTTGCTCCGCAAGTTTACAAGCCACAAGTCAATGATTATTGTGATACAATGTTGTATAATGTAAACGTTCAAGATTATGGCTAAAAACAGGGGATAAATGACTTCCCAACAGATCAGCCTACTTCCTTGAAAAGCTACACTGCCACCAATACATCCATTTCAGTTTCACGCGGTATTTTAGGTCTTGAAAGGAGATTTTCCGATTTCGGGATTGCCAGTTAAAATGATCTATGAAAAGCTTGCTTTGTCTGTCTGTCTACTATCCATCTATCCATCTATCTATCTATCCATCTATCTATCTATCTATCTATCATCTATTTATCTATCTAGCATCTATCTATCTACCTACCTACCTACCTAATCTATGTATCATCTATCATCTATCAATCATCTATCATCTATCAATCATCTATCTTCTAACTATCTATAGCTATTTTTCTATCATATATTTATCTACCTACCTACCTAATCTATGTATCATCTATCATCTATATCTAATCTATCAATCATCTATCTACTATCATCTATCTAATCTACTGTATGTATATCATATCTATCTTCTATCTATCTATCTATCATCTATCTATATCATCTATTTATCTACCTACCTACCTACAGTATATAATCTATGTATCATCTATCATCTATCAATCATCCATCTATCATCTATCTAACCTATCAATCAATCATCTATCTACTATCATCTTTCTAATCTACTGTATCTATCAATCATCTATCTTCTATCTATCTATATCTATCATCTATTTATCTAACTGTCTTCTCTATCTATTTATCTATAGATAAATACCTAATCTATGTATCATCTATCATCTATATCTAATCTATCAATCATCTATCTATATACAGTAATCTACTGTATGTATCTATCATATCTATCTTCTATCTATCATCTATCTTCTATCTCTATCTATCTATTTATCTATCTATCATCTATTAATCTAACATCTATCTATCTTCTATCTAATCTATCTTCTATCATCTATTATCTATCACATCTATTCATCATCTGCCTGTCTGTCTATCTTTTTGTATGTCACCCCAGTCCCAACAGCTCTGGAGAGCTCACCAGAGCGACAAAAATAAAAATGAAAGATAAAGAGATGGGAGAACTGGATCCGACTGAAATGGGGGGGGGAACCACAAGAGGGCTTCACTGACCCTCACTAAAAGGCTGGGAAAAGACCCAGATCTTCAAATCCCCTTTGCAGCATCCTGGTGTCATAGGATCACCGTTTGCACCCTTACAGCTTCCGATAAGCAAAATGGATGGGGGAACCCAGATCTGCTTAAGGACCGCGTGATTCCCTTGACAACTGAAGTGGTTTGCTTAACGACCATGCCAAAAAAAGGTCATAAAATTAAGACACAACTTCCTTGTTCATGGTCAGGGACCATGGATTGCAAGATGCCTTGCGGTGAAGCCGTTCTCATTTCATGCAGATGGAAGACGCTGCCTTTGGCCAGAGTTTTCGGCCGATGCCTATTCTAAATGTCACCCTTTATCCGCAACCTTCTCCGAGCATCGACCCCCTCCGTGATCTCTTACCTTTTCTACCTGCCTGCCGCTCAAGACTAAAGGGCATGGGGGCCTGAAAACCAAGCAGTGTTCATATCTGAAAAGACAAATAGCCAATATGACCTTTTAAGAAAAAGTTTTATTGCATTCCCTCACCGGCCCAATAAAAAAAAAAAACGAAGCCAGCTCTGCAGGAAAATAAAACAGCTCCTTCTTTGGCATCATTAAAAAACACAGACGAAAAACATTTTACCTTCAGAGTAGAGATGAACACTGATGTGCTTACTAATTAAAATATTTCTGAATGTCTTGACACCTTTTTTCCCCTCTCTGTTGTTTGTCCAACTGCAGGATTTTAAAAGTCCAAATGCTGGGTATTTGTAAGCTGCTACCAGAGCATGTCTAGGGAAAGTGTCAGAATTTAATGTAAATAAAACAGAACTGTTAGCCAGCTTTTACAGGTATATAGGTGGATAATATTATACTGTAATCTGACGGCATATTTCTACTTTGAAATGTAATAGCGTTGTAGCACATCGTTACTCTGCAGAAGCATTCGGTTTTAAAAGAGGGATCGGATTTAAAAGGTGACAGATAGATTGTCAGAGAGAAAATAGATGTGGTCCCTAGGAATTGAAAACAATTTGATGGCAGATAAATCAATCAATGTCAATCAAACCACCCCACATTAGAGGGACTTTGGGACAGAATAGCCCCATAATGGCGAACCTATGGCACGCGTGGCACACATAACCATATCAGTGGGCACGCGAGCTCAACTTCCGATGGGACTGGAAGTTGTCAAACGGGCCATTTTTGGCCTCCGGAGGGCCGCCGGAGAGGTGGGGAAGGCTGTTTTCACCCTCCCCAGACGCCTAGAAAGGTCTTGGAGCCAGGTGAGAAAGAAAAATGGGCCTACCAGGCTATTGCGTGCCAGGAGCGGGGTGAGTGGGTCGCATAGAATTATGGGTATGGGCATGCGGCGCATGGCCCCCCCCCGCCCCCTTCTTCCTGGCACCGCTATGGCAAAAAGGTTAGCCATCATTGGAATAGCCCCATTGGCAGACGATATCGTCAGTTTGCATCTCGATGCGTCTGAAGCAAAACAATTCAGCATTTAAAGCCAATGTAGGCTTTGGATGAAAAACCCAAGATAATTCAATGCGTGACATTTTCAAGGTGCCGGACGGTGCAAAATCCTTGCAGCTTGAAACGTATAAACCGTGTGTGTGTGTGTGTGTGTGTGTGTGTATGTCCAACTTTGATCATTGTAAGACTTGTGGGCTTCAATTCCCAGAATTCCCCAGCCGGCATTAATGCAGTAATCTCAGTAACAGTAACAAGGGTTGGAAGGGACCTTAGAGATCATCTAGTCCGACCCCCCCCCTGCTCATGCAGGAGACCCGCACTGGGGATTTGAACCCTTGGCTTATTCAGAGCAAGCTGCCCATTCAACCCCTGATTCCAGCCAGCCTCTTGTTTTTTTTAAAAAAAAATAATAATCATAATTAACCGGAGAGAAAAGGGAATTGCAGTTTATCAACCAGCACCCTTAATTAATTAATTTATATATTCTATTCTATTCTATTCTATTCTATTCTATTCTATTCTATTCTATTCTATTCTATTCTATTCTATTCTATTCTATTCTATTCTATT
>WNWU01000119.1:329733-342720 GCA_012654045.1 Ptyas mucosa | reverse complement strand
TATATATATATATATATATATATATATATATATATATATATATATATATATAATAAATCAAATTTATATATATATCAGTGTTAATGGGGCTTGATCCTTGAGGTCTGAACAGACTCTATTTTGGACTCTTTAGAGTATAAAACTTTAAAATACTTTGTAGGGATTTCTATTTTGTTATTCGTTTGTTTGTACTTCGAGGCAAGTGATTCAGAAATGAGGCCATACCACTGAATCATCGTACAATCGAACATTAAAGCCTTGCCTACGCTTAAGGTAATAGGATACATTTGAGGGAGGGAAACTGCAGCTAGGAACAGCCCAGCAAGCTATAATAACAAACTGGAGCCTATCCTTCTACCAGTCGATGCATTAAAAATATGGTTCCGCATCTCTTTATCATAAAAAAAGCAAAATATTCGAATTCGATCAAGGCAAAGAAAAGCATAGGTCTAAGTAGGCAACCATATCAAGGTGGGGCACGTTTGAAATTTTGTGTAACGGGTGCACTTGTGAGTGGCTGGCACAGTAAGCTGCGCATTTGCAAATGAGCTGCGGGGTGAAGGAGGCCGATCACGAAAGCTTCATGTACTAGAACAGTGATGGCTAATCTTTTTGCTGTCACGTGCCAAAAGCAGGGGGAGTGCGGGGGGGGTGTCACACGTGTGTGCCCACGCCCATAATTCAATGCGCCCTGCCCCCCGTGCATGTGCGTGTGACCCTCTGTGTTCCCCCCGCTTTTGGCACGTGATGGCACGGTAGGCCCATTTTTTTGCCCTCTCCAGGCTCCAGAGGCTTTCTAGGAGCCTAGGGAAGACAAAAACAGCCTTCCCCGCTCTCCCGGAGACCTTCTGGAGGCCGGAAACAGCCTATTTCCAACTTCTGGTGGGCCCGGGAAGCCTGAAAATCAACTGGCTGGCACGCACATGTACGCTGGAGCTGAGCTAGGGCAACGCTCGTGTGCCCACCAATATGGCTCTGTGTGCCACCTGTGGTACGCGTGCCATAGGTTCGCCGTCATGGTACTAGAAGATGAACTGTGTTGTCTTTAACATCCCAGAGGGACTTTTATGGATCTCAAAGATCCTCCAATTAATTATGTTCTTTATCTGGTAGATCAGCTTCCTATTTAATTTTTTTAATAAACTTTTTAAGTCAAGCGGAGCAGTTAACCTTAAAACATGTTTCCCGTGGATGGTGTCCGTGAGTCTCACGTTCCCAGTTCTGGATATGCTGGCTGTCCTCAAAATACTGTAAGGCGGCATAGAGAAGCCTTTTTACTGAAATGATGACTTAAGTGATATATATCTTATTTGATACCTTGTCCTGTTTTTTTTAAAAAAAAAAATCAGGCAGCTCAACGTAGCACATACAGTTTTTAGAACAAAATAACTTGGATGCCGAGTGGAATCTTTAGTCTTTTGAGTCTTGAGATTATTCCTTCCCTCGTTGAAGGAATGACTTAAAATCTGCCTTTTAAGTATTCTTTGGACTCTCCCGAAGAGACGTATAGGCGCTTTAAAACGTTAAAACAATTGCCCCAATAGGGCTTCGAAAGAGTTCACTTCTGGTTGAGCTGCCTTCACAATTTGTCCTGTGTGATCCTCACCTGATGGCTTTAAGTAGCCTGCTAATAACCATGTTATTTCTAATGGACTGTGAGAATAACCTTGAGAGACAGGCGGAAGGGCTCTGGTCTAGACAACAGTCCGATAAAAAACATCTGAGCCTAAACCTGAAATGTAATTTGAGAAAGCATATTGGAATTGACCCTCCCTACTTCTCCGAAACAGAAAGAAGCGGCAACCTTTTCACACTTGCAATATTCTGTTACTCTCACCTTACAATAAAAGTAGTGTTCCTGATGTTGGTTTCCTGGTCCTGGACTACCTCGATACTATTTTGGGGTAAAGGAGTGGGGAAAGTAAGCCATACCATAGAAGTAAATGTAAAATCTATGTGGCACAAAAATCCTATTTCTTCTGCTTCAAGAGGGAAGCAGCAGAGAAATGGTGAGGAAGAAGAGTGAAATTAAATACAGGGAGTCCTTGATTTACAACAGTTCATTTAGCGACCGTTCAAAGTTACGATGACACTGGGAAAAAAGTGACTCATGAGTATTTTTCACACTTACGACCATGGCAACGTCCCACGGTCACGGGATCAAAATTCAGGCACTCGGCAAGTGACTCATATTTATGAGGGTTGCAGTGTCCAGAGGTCGTGTGATCACCTGTTGCAACCTTCTGACTAGCAAAGTCAATGGAGAAGCTACATTCACTTAACAACCATGTTACTAATTTAACAACTGCAGTGATTCACTTAACATCTGTGGCAGGAAGAGTCATAAAATGGAGCAAAACTCACTTAACAAATGTTTCACTTAGAACAGAAGTTTTGGGCTCAATTGTGGTCGTAAGTCAAGGACTACCTGTAGTTAGTACTACATAAATATATCGTAAAAGTTTGTTGGACTCAACACCTGAAAATGAACCCATCCCTTAATTGTTCCATTGACTTTTGCTCAGTTCCTTTCTGCTGCTGTGATATATTAAATTGTTTTAATTCGGACTTTTCATTTCATATTGTTTTAATGTCATTGTGTATTTTACTGTTGTGAGCCATCCTGAGTCCATTGGAGATAGGGCGGCATATAAATCGACTTAAACTTAAACATATTCAAAATATGCTTATCTTGAATTTCGAACACAGCAATGGCCAAGCATAGTGGTAAGATGGCAGAACGTACTTTTTAAAATATATATATATATATATATATATATATATATATATATATATATATATATAAAGAATGTTCACTTAAAACCTGCCAAATAGCTTACCACACTAATACAAACTGTCACCAGGTGTTTTAACAGAAGTGACTGTTTTAAAATAGTTGTTAAGTACTGACACAGATTAAGATAGACTGTTTAGGTCAGGGGTCTGCAACCTTAAACACTCAAAAGAGCCATTTGGACCTGTTTCCCACAGAAAAGAAAACACCGGGAGCCACAAAACCCTTTCCGTGTCTGACTATTTCTTGAGCGGCCACAAAACTAGCCTATGTAGTTGAATTCAACTTTGTTTTCTTCTGAAACTTTTCTTTTCTTGGATTTATCCATGGTTGGCCTACTAGAGGTCGAAAAGCTCAATAAATCGGATGCCGGCGGGTGTCGCAGATTGGCGGTTGTGACGCATATTTTGAGTGACAGGGAGCCACAGCAGAGGGGTGAAAGAGCCACATGCGGCTCCAGAGCCGTAGGTTGCTGACCCCCTGGTTTAGGTTTATGGTTGAGTTGTGCGAGCACAGTGGAAAGGCTCTATTACCGTGATGGCGAACCTATGGCACGGGTGCCACAGGTGGCACGCGGAGCCATATTGGTGGGCATGCGAGTGTTGCCCTAGCTCAGCTCCAGCGCGCATGCGCACACCGGCCAACTGATTTTCAGGCGTTCCAGTCCCACCAGAAGTCGGGAAACTGGCTGTTTCCGGCCCCCAGAAGGCCTCTGGGGGGATGGGGAAGGCTGTTTTTGCCCTCCCCAGGCTCCTAGAAAGCCTCTGGAGCCTGGGGAGGGGGGCAAAACGGACCTACTGGGCCCACAGTGCCATTACGTGCCAAAAGCAGGGGGAAAGTCTGGGGGGGGGGTCACGCGCGCATGCACGGGAGGGCGGGGCGCATTGATTTATGGATGTGGGCACAGGCACCTGCGACCCCCCACGCTCCCCCCACTTTTGGCACACGACGACAAAAAGGTTAGCCATCACTGCTCTATTAGATAGCCAGGTGCTTTAATTTGACCTACATTTCTTCCACTGAAACGCTGAAGAAGGCTTAAAGCACTGTAACCTGTTTTAGATTTGGAATATTCTGACTCAAATGCCTGCTCAACAATTAAACTCGGGTGATATATTGGGCCTATGGGTGTCTCAGCCTAGGTTCCATGGTCGGATGAAGTAGACAAGATTAATCAGTGTTTTCCTGTACTTGGAGAAAAAGGGGATTAACTGTAGTCACGGTGCATTATTAGATGTACAGGGCTGCTCCGATGGCAGGAAGATAGAAACCTAACTGCTATTTTCAACTTTGAGTTAGTTCAGCTCAACTCAGTTGCGTGGGCCAGTTTTAACAAGTATTTTGCAATGGCACATTCTCATTCCATCAGCGAAAATTTACAGTAACGCACCTATTTAGATTTGCATGTGCAAGGTATTAAAATAAACTTCTTTTCTTCTCAGAGTTTCCTTAGAAGATCTATATAATGGGAAAACTACCAAACTACAACTTAGCAAGAATGTCCTTTGTAGTTCATGTAATGGGTGAGTTTTCTTTTATTCATTTGTCTTCAGAAATTTCTTAGTTCAAAGAATAAGTCCATTAATCATTCTAAAAAATAATGCACGCCCATTTAAAATGCAGCTGTTTGTATAATGGAATACCCCCACCCCCACCCCCAGCCAGAGTAGCTACATAATATTTGCATCTCCACTCTTTTCTGTGGCCCTCTCTTAACTCTTCCCATCTGACACTCCTGCTTGGCTTCTTGGCGCTTCCATGCCATTTTGTTGGAAAAATCACGGAGTTTTCTTTCTCTCTCTTTTGACCTGGATCCAGCCAAGGGGGTAAATCTGGAGCAGTTCAGAAGTGTGCAGCTTGCCGAGGCCGAGGCATGCGGATTATGATCAGGCAGCTGGCTCCCGGGATGGTTCAGCAAATGCAGTCGGTCTGTTCCGATTGCAATGGAGAAGGTAATCCAACCGGTTCTTAGGCAAGAAATGAGGAGGCCAGAGAATTCAGGCAGGCTCTGGATCCCATTGTTACCAAATAAACGCCAGTTAATGTTCAGGATGTTAACAGTGCCGGCCTCATAGCTAAGATGCACATTAGTGAGCATTTACGTTTTGTACTTTGGGGTGCGTGGGACAGATAGGTAGTTTGCCTTGTCTGCCCTAATGGTAGAAGTGACAGACCCAGCCTTCTGAAGTTGGGTGGTATAAATTGGCCACTTCTGCATTAGAATGTTTTTGATAATACAGTACCTGGGTATGGCATTGGTTTATATATCGTAGGATTAGTGGAATTGGGGTACAATCGAGACATAGCATAGAGGGCTTTTTTGCTTGGATCGCAAGTCACATGATGCATTACAGGATGATGCTATTGCATTATAATATTCAAAACTAGGTTGGGTTGACCACCTTTTAGGGATCAAGGATACATTCAGAAAGTGGATGACTTCAAGGAGAAAAGCGGGAAGGGACAGAACAAGGGAAAAAACCCTTCTCTTAAAATTTAGTGACACGTGAATAAAAAATGTTTTTGCCACCAGCCATACAAGCAGGAGGCCACAAAGTCTGAGCAAATAATACAGTGTCTTCTCATATAAACATACAGAGTCTCTCTCCTAAATACGAAAGGGAGCAAGCATTTATTCCCCCTGAACATTCTTGTGCACTTGTGTTAATTTTTTGTCAGTCAGGCCAAGAAGGAGGAAGAGAAGCTGCCCTAAAATCTGGGGAAAGAAAGTTGTTTTGGATAGTGAGATGGGCAGCGTATAAATTGAATGAATGAATGAATGGGAAAATACATACATACATACAATTATACGGAATAGCCATTGCTGATCTGAGAATTGAGACCTTTGTAGCTTGAGTTTCCTATCTCTTAGAACAATGTTGGGGAACCTTTTCAGCATCAAGTGCCGAAATGGGAGCACATGCGCGCGCAGGGGAACACCAGAAACCAGAAGAACAGTTCCCTGGCATGCATGCACGCACCGAGAACCTGAGCTTCCGGTTTCCAGCATGCAGATGCTCACCCGTCACCTGGTCTTCCGGTTTCTGGCACTTCCGGGCGCGCGAAGCCCAGCTTGTGCACACCGGAACCCAGAAGAGCAATGGGCGATGGCTGGCGTGCCCGGAGAGATGGCTCTGCTTGCCACTTCTGGCACACGTGCCATAGGCTTGCCATCACAGTCTTAGAACAAGGTGCAAACATGTTGTCTCTTTTTAGGAGAAGTAATCAACGAAAAAGACCGCTGTAAAAAATGTGAAGGGAAGAAGGTGATAAAAGAAGTAAAGATCCTTGAAGTCCATGTAGACAAAGGCATGAAGCATGGACAGAGAATCACCTTTACCGGAGAAGCTGATCAGGCCCCCGGCGTGGAGCCCGGAGACATTGTTCTCCTGCTCCAAGAAAAGGAGCACGAGGTAATGATGGCTTGAATTGCCGAAAGAACATTGGCTCCATGGCACTGGGGCATTTTGAATGGTAATGTTTGGGGTGGTGAAACTTCATTAAATGCTCTTCAAGTCCTGGCGGCGCAGTGGTTAAAGTGCAGTATTGCAGGCTAACTCTGCCCACAGTCTGGAGTTCGATTCTGACTGGCTCAAGATTGACTCAATCTTCCATCCTTCCAAAGTCGGTAAAATGAGGATCCAGTTTGTTGGGCACAGTAATGCAAATAATGCTTCTACATTGTAAACTGCCCAGAACGTGCTGTAGAGCAATATTTAAGAAGCCTAAATGTTACTGCTATTGCTATGGTTATTGTTGTGTCATTTCCAATATGATTGCATGAAGCTACCTGTTAGATATTTGGGTATCAGTACAAGAGAACAGTTGCAGCTCAGGGTTTGAACTGAGGAGTCCTCGTTGCTCTCTAGAGCTTGGTAACATCATCAGAGCCCCGGTGGCACAGTGGTTAGAATGCAGTCTTGCAGGCAAACTCTGCCCACAGCCTGGAGTTCGATCCTGACTGGCTCAAGGTTGACTCAGCCTTCCATCTTTCCGAGGGAGGTCGGTAAAATGAGGGCCCAGATTATTGGGAGCAATGTGCTGACTCTGTAAACCTCCCAGAGAATGCTGTAAAGCAGTGTGAGGCAGTAGATAAGTCCAAATAATAATTTATAAATGTTCAATTTGAGAAAAAAAAAACGGTTGGCAATAGCGCAGTTCACTTGGGACAAGAGTTTGAAGGAATCCAGTATGGGTTCTGAAGATGGCCGGCTTCTGCATGAAACGCTCGCGTGCCAAATGGCGAAAGCAAAAACTCAACCCTGCCCTTCTCCCCTCTTTCTCCCAAGATGTTCCAGAGAGATGGAAATGATCTGCATATGACGCACAAGATTGGACTTGTTGAAGCCCTGTGTGGTTTTCAGTTCACATTTAAGCACCTCGATGCACGTCAGATTGTGGTGAAATATCCTCCAGGAAAAGTAATTGAGCCAGGTAAAAACTTGTATACTGCTGTTCTGAAAGTTCTCCCACCTTCCAACGGTTTGTTTTTTTTAAAAAAAATGTTTTCGCCTAGAGAGAAAGGACACTTTGCCCTTCATTGACAGTGTTCCTTTTCTTTGTTGTTTGTTTGTTTATTTAACTCTAGGCTCCGTCCGGGTAGTTCGAGGGGAGGGAATGCCACAATATCGCAACCCTTTTGAAAAGGGTGATCTTTATATAAAGTTTGATGTGCAGTTTCCTGAAAACAACTGGATTAGCCCAGAAAAGCTTACAGTAAGTATGCGAAGCAGTCTGGCAAATAATTCTCTTCTCCGGAGAGTATGTGAAAATCCTAAACTCTTCACACCTCCTCTCTCTCTCTCTACGTGCCATTAAATCTTAAGCGTAACATTAAACACAGGAAAATCGCATCATCTGGCCCACTCCACATCATTATTCCACCTTCTCCAGGGATCTTGGGCGTAGGGGCAGGCAGCCACACCATGATATATGAGCAAAAGGCAAGTTCTATTGAAAAATCAAATAACCATAAACAGTTGGAGGCATAAATAGAATGACAACTCCGTGCAATATCCTCAGGCCAACGCTCTGTTGCACACCTAATTCTCACAGTGCTTTCTAATGTCTACATGTATTTCACGCATGTTCCAGAAAACCCTCCCAGCTCCAAGTAAAGACTCTGAAGCATGCATTTTCAAAGTTCTATTTACTAGAATAGGTAAACTGGCACATCTGGGAAAACCCAAATCTGAGAGGTCCGGGGTTTCCCTCAGTAAATCAAAACCCCCAAAACCATCCCCTCACACCTCAGTCGATCACATGCTCCAATCAACCACCGTCCCATCTCGAAGCCTCACTCTGACCAGTCCTCCAGATGCAGGATCGGTTTGACCTTGACAGACAGGAAGAATGCTATTATGTCTACAGACAACCCCTCTATTAAATCCCCCTCCTACTTTCCCACACACGAGAAGGTGGCAGCATGGAGGTTTCCGGCCTAATATGGCTTCCAAACTGACAGGATAGCTGTAGTATTATTTTTTTAAACGTACCATGTTTCCCCAAAAATAAGACCCTGTCTTATATTTTTTTGAACCCTGAAATAAGCGCTTGGCCTTATTGCCAATGCGCTCAAAAGCCCGATTAGGCTTATCATCAGGGGATGTCTTCTTTTGGGGAAAACAGGGTATTATCTTTCTTACTCCTTCCTCTTATTGGTATTATTATCATTCTCATTCTGTTGCTTTGCATGTAGACCGAGAGTTTCTGCACCGGAGACAAATTCCTTGAGTGTCTAATCACACTTGGGCCAAATAACATATTCAGATAAATTCACGATATTTTACTTTTAGGAACTTGAAGATCTTCTGCCCTCCAGACCAGAAGTTCCCAACATAATTAGCGAAGCGGAAGAAGTAGACCTTCAAGAATTTGACACCACTCGTGGGTCAAGCGGTGGGCAGAGGCGCGAGGCGTACAATGATAGCTCCGATGAGGAAAGTGGCCATCATGGACCGGGGGTGCAGTGTGCCCATCAGTAAAAAGAAAAAAATATCTGTCCTGGGCGGGGTAAGGGAAGTTACACATGGATTTTTCTCTCTTCAAAATTTTGCCTGACTTGTTCTCAGCAACACAGTTGGATTGTCTAAAACAATGCACATGAACCCAATGGACATATGTTGCTGTATGTGTAACTTTTAAAATTGGTCCATAGTATCTACAGAAGTGTATAATTTAAACTAACCACACACACACACACACACATACACAAAAAGCTTACATCTTTTTTTTTTTTTCTCGACTGACTGTTCTGTAGCAGAATAAAGGCACTTGAAAGGAAGGTGAGACTCTCCTGTTCCATCTGGATTAAGTTCCAGTCCTTGTAACTTGTGCTTGATTTTTACCAGTTTTTTGTGTAGATTTTAAGTTTTCTCTATTTTAAATTCAAAAAAAAAAATTCTACATTGTAAAGTTTTGTGTAAAAATTTTGTCCCGAGGCTTGGTTATTTGGCTGCATCTGCATAAGCTGCTACAAATAGAATAAAGAAATTCATAGCCTGCATCTATTAGATGCATGGTAAGTAAATTGGGTTTCGGCACACGGGAATAAAAGCTGATGGGGAAAACCATGGAGGATTGGGGGAAAAAAAAAGGAAAAAAAAGAAGTGGTTGTAAGAGTTTTTTTTTACCATCTTGTGAAAAAAAAAAAGGTTTCTGAAACTTAATAAAAACCATTGGTGTATGATGATAACGTTTTGTAACGGCTTTCTTTCTTATCAATTTGCAGCTGAAATTAGGCCTTGGGAGTTTTGAAGCAAATCACTTCCAGTATTGACTAGCTTGAACCGAAGAAAACTAAAGGAAATCGCCTTTAAGGAAGCAAACAGCCCTGGGATGTGCCAGCCAAGCTTGTAGCCCCAAGAACCCAATCCCATTGAACTAAATATTCCCAGTTTTAAGACATAGGGGCATTATTTTTGCTGGAAGAACAGGTGATAGATGTAATAGGACTAGGCCAGGCTTCACCTCTGTTAAGAAAACCCACCAAAAAGGCATATCATTTTAGCTTTGCTTCTCAGCATCTCCTGTGTTCTCCTTACGCAATCCAGTCTGCCTTGGAGAGCTGCCAGGCCGATATCTTCGAAACTTGGCAAGGAGTCTCGGAGAGTCACAAACCAATTAGTCTCTCTATTCTCCTTTCTCTCCTCTTTTATTCCCTCTGGGAGGGGCCATTCATCGTCCACCTGTGGCTTTACTCCCGAGTCAACCCTTGTTCCTTAGCTGTTCCCTTCTCCTAGGCAGCTCTGTGCATGCGCACACTGGGAACAGGCTCCAGCTGTTCTTCTGCCCCACTGATGTCCGACTCCGAAGGCAGCTGACAACTGTCCGACGGCCCTGGCCCCCTCTCTGCCTCCGACGCAGAGTCCTCATCAGAGCCTTCCCCAGACACCGGGACTGGCCCATGTTCCTCCCCAACCTCCTCACTGTATGACTCTGCCACGAGCTCCACTGGCAGGCCACAACAATTCGAAGGAACATGATTTTCAGTTTTTTAAGTTTCCAAACGGGAAAAAAAAACCCTATCCTGTTCTTAAAAATGAAACTACTTCTTCCTCAGGGTAAAACCAATCTAGCCTTTATACCGCTAAGCTCAGATCAAATTCCTCTTGAAAGTTGAACAGGTTTTGCAGAGAAGAGAGAAAGGATTGTGGGTCGATATCCTAAAAAATTTCATGTAACTTGCAGAGCAGGAGGCGATTGTATTAATATGCTTAAGTTAGTATAAGCTAAACTCAGCTCTTGAATGGCTTTTAAGACCAGGCAATAACCCCTTTGCAAACATTCATTTAACCCTTGCAAAGCTGTGTGTGACTTGCACAATTGAAGACCCAACTGTCTACCTGAGGTTTACTTTTAAAGTCTCGAAGCACAAAATGCTTATACATTTTTCTGTAATGCAGAAAAGTTCTTGACGATTCATAAACTCAATTATTGGCAGTTACTGCCTTGTAACCAGAACATGCAGAGGTTTGAGAGGTATGAGCCTTGGATAGTACAGTGGTCTAAAGCCCTGTTATTAACATCAGCTGCCTGTAATTATTGCAGGTTTGAATCTCACCAAGGCTCAAGGTTGACTCAGCCTTCCATCCTTTCTAAGGTAGGTAAATTGAGGACCCAGTTTGTGGGGGCAATAAGCTGACTTTGTATAAATATACAAAAGTATGAAGGCTATTGCTTAGCGCATTGTAAGCCACCCTGAGTCTCCGGAGAAGGGCCGCATATAAATCAAATTTTTAAAAAAAAATTCAAAGGGTGAAGATAACTGCTGAGCACTATTCCCCTTCTACCGCTCCACCCCCCTCCCCTTAGGATCTGAGCTAAAGTTGCACAAAAGGCTCTGTCCTTTGATGCTTCTAAAAACCTAGTCATGAACACAAAGTCAACCTCAAAAGCCACAGATTTAGCAATACAGTAAATTACAAGTATTTTACCGAGACAGTAATTTTTCAGAATCGCATCTACATTCATTTTGTCTCAAGTTCTCGGAGCAAGGAGATACCCCCATGTCTGAGCTGCAATGTTTCCACCCCACCCCACAGATGTACGTGGCATCTCAGGAGGGTGATTTATCTTCTGTTTACAAGGTATATACCATATTTTTCGGAGTATAAGACGCACCTACCTTTTTTGGGGAGGAAAACAAAAAAAAAATCTGCCTCTGCCTCCCAGCTATTTGCCTCCTAACAGTAAACAGCCATTTTCATTTTCAGCACATCCTGATTAGCACAAGAAAAAAAAATCTGCCTCTGCCTCCCAGCAATTTGCCTCCTTGCAGCAAACAGCCCGTTTCAGCTTCAGCACAGCCTGATTAGCACAAGCAGCTGATTGTCGGTTGGCCTCCCGAAGACCGTTTCAGGCTGCAGGGATTGCCATAGTCTATTGGGCGTCCCATTTTCCCGGGGGGGGGGGGGCAGCAGGTGGGCAGGGCTACATTCGGTGTATAAGACGCACCCAAATTTTCAACCTTTTGTGGGGGGGAAGTGCGTTTTATACTCTGAAAAATACGGCATCCTATGTGACATATTTCTATTACGTTGGTCACTAGGTTACTAAACAAAAGATTGTAAGTCGAGGACTACAGCATATCTCTAGCCAACTTTTAAAAAACAAGATCAGGCTCTGAATGTGGTAATACCGTGATACAGTTGGAGCATGCAGGCACATCTACATTTCTGGCAGTTAATCCTCCTTCGATAGGAAGATTATATTGGGATTTTCCTGTATTAAGAGCCGTTCTCAAAAGTCTTAAAAACACCGATCTTTGGGGCTTCACCTTGTCGTATGTATGTTCGCTATAAGATTATGTCAAAAATCAGGCAATTTTATAACCTGATCATCAAGGTGACAAAAACTAAACCCAAATCAGAACTTCAAAGTGCATTCTTCGGTTTTTCATTCTAATGGAAGATCGGTTTCAATAAACGTTTAGCTAAATTCATTTATGTCTCACGTATTCATACAGGCATAAACTCCGATCTGGGGAAATGAATGCAAATAACCATTTTACATTCAGTCTCCCACTAAGGACGTTTGCTTCAAATGTCAAGTCACCAAGTGTTTCTGGGTGAGAAATACACAAAGTTTAATATGCAATAAATCCTTAAAAACCAATTGCCTGCTGCTTTAACTATATATCCGGGAGTTTCTTTACACAAAGGAAATGCAGGAAAAGTTGCCATCTATTTCTTCAACTTGACTTAACTGTTGCTTTTCCACAAAGGGCTGTCAGCTGATTCTGTGAGGAAGGAAAAGGCAATTGTGTAAGTATCGCCTTGGAAATCTAAACATCCGTTAGGGGGGTTATTCCTGCTTTTTGTGGATTGGTATTTCAAAAATAATAAGATTAATGGATTTTATGTGAGGGTAGAATTTCTTTCACGTAATTTGATGCCCAAATAAATTGGAAAGGTGGTTTTAGCAAAATGATTATCCTTAATGTCCTCTTTATTGCTATCCAAGGCTACAAGAATATTCACCCTGGAGTAAGTCGGTACGTCCACTAAAAATCGGTGTTGACCTGATGGCATAGAATTGGTCAGTCTTGTAAGCCTCACTTCTCAGATCCACAGTGTGGATCGCTCCAGTTCAATTAACTTTTTTCCTTGGGAGACCCAGAATAGAATAGAATAGAATAGAAAATAGAATAGAATAGAATAGAATAGAATAGAATAGAATAGAATAGAATAGAA
>WNWU01000119.1:303824-314814 GCA_012654045.1 Ptyas mucosa | reverse complement strand
AGAGAAGAGAAGAGAAGAGAAGAGAAGAGAAGAGAAGAGAAGAGAAGAGAAGAGAAGAGAGAAAAGGAGAGAGAGAGAGAGCGGAAAAAAAATGTGACCGTGAGAAAAAGTAGCATGAAATTCTCACAGTGGCAGAAAGGCAACCTATAAAGTCTACAACTAATGCAGGATCCTATTTTAATCTTCTGAGAAAGGAAGGGCAGCTGCTTGGTGGATTAGGCTGGCATGTAAGGCAGGGTTATGCATTGCGGCAGAGAGTTTTTTAAAAAAATCAGAGTGAATATGGACATAAAACTTTCTTTTTTTCCCCTTTATCATTAAGATTTAAGTTATCTGAATCATCAGAGTATTAATAATCTCCAACCAACACTACATATATAAATACTACTGTGCCCAAGTAATATAAGGTACCCCTTGCTTTGGTAATACTAGCTATTAAATGAGGCATTATAAATTTAAGTAAATGGATTAAATTTATCTTTACCGACAAAGAAACAAATATAAGTTTAACACAAACATAGTTTGTCGCGACAGCGACTGCCTGCGACGGCTCCTTGATTGGGCCTGAAAGGCGAAAGCGGAAGCAGTACGCTCCGTCCCATAGTTGGGTCTACAGCAGGTTGCCCTGATAGAAAAAACACTGAAGTAAATGGAATTTGCACAGCAACAATTCCATCCTCGGTTGTTGAACTTACTCGCCCATGTAGCCCTTGGAAGTGGAATGAAAAGAAGCGAGTTCGACATTATTCCAGTAATCGGGTCCCATCTCGTAAAGGACTTTTTTGAAGGAGTGGAACTGGCAGTTCTCCGAGTAGACGTTGTCTTGATACACCTGCACCCCAGAAAAGACAGAATTTCAGGACGTCCTCGACTTATGACCGTAACGGAGCCTACCCAAAGCTGATCAACACAGGACCCATTGCAATTTGATGACCTTGCTTTGCAGTGGATGGTAAGCGAACCACCATGCCTATTACCTGAACCCGTTGTTTGCTTTGAGGCAACTAAATGCTGATTTTCAGCAAAAAAATTGTAAATTATGGTCACATGACCGTGGGATGCATCTAAAGCCATAAATGTGGGTCAGTTACTCAGTGTACCAATGTGGTCACATGACCACAGGGAAGGCCTCCAGATGTGGGCTTCAAAATTTTTAGCAAGGGGTTCTCTGCCCAGTTGCAGGGTGGGCGTGGCCATGGTCTAGTCAGCCTCCTGCACCACAGCAAGAGAGAGTGTTTTTGCCCTTCCCGGGCTCCGGAGGTTTTCCTCAAGTCTCCAGGAGGGCGAAAATGGCCTCCCCAGGCTCCAGAGGCCCTCTGGGGGCCGGAAACGGATCTGTTTCCGGCCTTCCCGAACTTCTGGTAGGAGCTGCCTCCTGAGCCTCCGTGTGTGCCCTGCACTTATTTGCATCCAAAACGGGCCACGTGGGGACTCCTGGGAGGGGCAGGGCAGGGTGGGTGTGGCCAGCCAGGAGTAGGATTTGGGGGTTCTCCGAACTGCACAGAATCTTAGCTAGAGGTTCTCCCAAACCCCTGCAAACCCCCAGCAGCCCACCTCCCTGGAGGCCTCGCCCTTTGGAACCAGGTTATAAGTCTCTTTCAGAGGAACTGTAATAACATCAAACAGTCACTGAGTGACCATTCATAAGTTGAGGACTACCTGCTTTTGAAAAAAGTAACATCACTTTTTAGGATTCGACAGGGAAGAAGCTCACAAGCTCTTGATACTCTTTAGGTCATGGAATCCTCTCTTTACACCCAGCAGAGTTTGTTTTCTGATCATTATTTTTTTTTTTCATTTTAAAAGTTCTTTTAACATAAACACAAACATTGCTGTGCTCCATAGAAAGTCCCATACTCTAATACCATTCAGAGTTGCATGGGTGTCTTTACTCATGCAAACACACAATTTTCACTTTCTAAGAATAGCAATAGCACTTAGACTTATATACCGCTTCACAGTGCTTTACAGCCCTCTCTAAGCGGTTTACAGAGTCAGCCTATTGCCCCCAACTATCTTGAGTCCTCATTTTACCCACCTCGGAAGGATGGAAGGCTGAGTCCACCTTGAGCGGGTCAGGATCGAACTCCAGGCAATGGGCAGAGTCAGCCTGCAATCCTGCATTCTAACCACTGCACCCTCACAGCTCTTCAAGAATGATCACGAAACGTATGGAGGGTCCAGGAATAGGCTCTCCACATGTTTCATGATTGGATGAGGCATTTCTTTAGGACAAATAATGTATCGATCTGTCTTTTAGTATCTGAAAGTTTTGCGATCGGCCCCACGGATCCTCATGGCTATTTTCTGAGAACATCACAGCAATGCATGCTCTCCACTTTCCAAATAAGTTGTCGCCTGCAAGGCTGAATATTTTCATTACCTCGTCAGCCAGAAGAAACAGCTTCTCTTCGCAGGCAAAGTGTATCACCTCTTCAATACATTTTCTATTTTGGACTTGACCTAAAATTCAGGAAGAAATAGGAAAAAGAGATTCAAAGCAGTTCTCCGTTCCAATGAAAGAGGTGACGTCCATCACTTCTTCATTCCAGAACAAAAGAGCAACTGTCTTCGTTTTAGGTGTGAGGGTCAGGGAGGGTGTACAAAGGTGCACAAGGCTGGGACGGATGCACAACAAGAAGGGCGGGGGGACGGTGTGAGGGGATGCACAAGGGACGCTTGGCGAGGGTTGGGAAAGATGAGCAGGTGTGGCAAGGCTCGGAGAGGGTTTGAGGAGTGTGTGCAAATGGCCAGCACAAACACAGAATGGTTGGAAAAAAGTTGCATAGGTGGGGGAGACCTACTCTACTGATTTGTGACTTTTCCTGCCGGCTTCCCCAATGACCTTCTGGGGAAGCCAGCAGGAAAGGTTGCAAATGGCCAATATGCAGTCGCTTGTAAGTGTGAGCCAGTTGCACACAATCACATGACTGCAGAGATGCTGGGATGTCTAGAACTCGTGAGGACCGGCCATAACCACCATTTTTCAGCATTGTTGAACGTTGGCTGAACAACGGTCGTAACTCGAGGACTGCCTGTACACAGACATCATGATTTACTACGACCAGGCCATAGAGAAATGCCATAGAAAAGTGTGAAGAGTAGACCTGTAGAAGTTTTGCACACCTGTGGGGTTTCCAGGATTAATGATGCAAAGAACCTTGGGATTACAATCCGCTTTGGCTTCGTATAAGGAGCGGCGTAGTTCGTTCACATTTAGGGCCCAGCAGTTCTCTTCGTCCAGGTAGTAGTTCACCTGGATGGCATCCAATTCGGAAATGGCAGCGGAATATAAAGGATACTGAGGAATGGGGATCATCACTCCGGTTCGGGATCTCCCTCCCCCAGAGACGAGGATCTTGAGAATGGTCTGGAAGATTGAGGAGAGATAAACTCGACTGTAGAAAATACGACTTCAGCAACAGACTGATCAACCCCTGGAATGCTCTACTCCGACCCCGTTGTTACATCCTCAAACCCCCATAGCTTCAACTTTAAACTCTCTGCTGTGGACCTCACCCCATTCCTAAGAGGTCTGTAAGGGGACGTGCATAAGTGGGACGTCCCTGTCCCACGGTCCCATTTCTTTGTATCCATTACCTGTGCTCATGTCCATGTTTATACTTATACCTGTTATCTCGTACATGTTTGACAAACAAAACAAAATAAAATAAAATAAATAAAATAAAATAACATAACATAACATAAAATAATAAAAGAAAATAAAAGAAAATAAATAAAAGAATAATAAAATAAAATAAATAAAAAAATAATAAATAAAATATAAAATAAAATAAAATAAAATAAAATAAAAATGGATTAGAATTTTCTTTGCTCCTATACATAAGTATTTTTCGGCGTTAGAAAAAACAAATTCAACCAGAAAAGAACTTTAAGAAGATCTTGAAAAAGGCTGGATCAGTAGACCTGCTGATCCAGAACTACTGGACAGGCAGTCCTCGAGTTACGACCACAACTGAGCCCAAAATTTATGTTGCTGAGTGAAACATTTGTTCAGTGAGTTGGCCCCATTTCACGACTTTTCGGGCCAGAGTTGTTAAGCGAATCATTGCATGTGTTAAGCTAGTAACACAGCTGTTAAGTGACTTTGGATTCCCCATTGATCTTGCTGATCAGAAGGTCGCAAAAGGGGATTACATGGCCCAGGGATACTGCCGCCGTCATAAATAGGAGTCAATGACCAAGCGTCTGAATTTTGATCACATAACTGTGGGGATGCTGCAATGGTTGTTAAGTGTGAAAAACGGTTGTAAGTCACTTTTTTCAGTGCCGTTGTAACTTTGAAGGGTCACTAAATGAACTGTTGTAAGTCGAGGACTACCTGCAATACCAAACTGGGCCAGGGGGTGGCATTTTAATCATGCCATTTGTTTTGTTTACCGTAGCAAAAAAGGCAGATGCATGAAAATGGTTGTAAGTCGAGAACTAGCTGTCCGTTAACGTAACTCCAAATTGTTAAGCAACCGGTTGTAAGTTGAAAATTATCTCTATAACCCAACCGTGGAAGGGAAAAAATGGATTTTCTCCAGACAGTCATCCAGAACTATAGTCTGGATCAGGGGTCTCCAACCTTGGCAATTTTAAGACTTGTGGACTTCAACTCCCAGAATTCCTCAGCTGGCTAGCTGAGGAATTCTGGGAGTTGAAGTCCACAAGTCTTAAAGTTGCCACGGTTGGAGTCCCCTGGTGGTCTGGATGATCTTTATAACCAGAATTTTACAGCCAAAACAAAGCCAAAACCAAGGAGAGGAGGAAATGTTGAGACCAGACGAGAAAGAGATTTCTACCCTCAGCAAACTAGGTTGAGCATTTCTTTTCTTGTTCTTTCACGCAGTTCGAATAAACCTGGATCCTTGGTCCCAAACATGAGGAACCTCACATCAGAAGTTGCCCCCAAGGCCACCTACAGCAATGCCGTCGCTTGCTCCCGTGGTCAAGTAGATGTTCTCTGGATCTGCGGGGACACCGCCATCTCGCCGCTCAATGTACGCCGCTACGTCTTCACGGATACAATTGACTCCTTGGCTGGCGCTGTACGAACCTGTGAAAGGAAGGAAAATGTCAGCCTCCGGACCGAGCCTCACGAAAGACGCATTGAGATTCTTCTCAGAAGTTTCCTAACCCTCTATCTGTAACTTCTGCCCATCAAATAAACTCTTTCGTCAATTAACATATTCAGAGAGAATAAAGATTAAATCTGGGGCAGATCTCCCTTTGCCCTTTTGTCTCCCACCTTGAAACCAAAACAGATCAAGCAGTACATTTGTCACTTCAGGTTGAGGTTCAAAGCGCAAACATTGCTCATCATGAGCACTGATGATGTTTCCTAGTTTGGTAATGAAACATCCGCAAGAAAACCACCAAATTCAGACAGCACTAAGACTTCTGAGTGTCACAGTTCTCCTACACTACACATTTTGTGAGAGCACAAAGCGTTGGTCCTTTACAACAAACAGAATAAAAATATACCCAGGACACACAGGGACCAGGAGAGCTTTGAGTAACAATTTGAAGAAAACTGATGTTCCGATTTATGGTTCTATTATATCTTGTAAGGTGCTTTTTGAAAAAACCAGGGCCATAGAGATATTCCTGTTGTGAGTGTTTCAACTTTTCTATGCACTCTCTGATACTGTCTAGATCTCGGAATTTTGGAATGTATTTGGAATGATTTTTTTAAAAAACACTCGAGACTGCAGACAGATTCACCAAAGATGGCTCTGCCATAATGACAAGGAGCAATGACATCCTTTTCTCATATCAAAATAGTTACATGGGGTTTTTTTTGTTGATATCAGGGTGATCAATGCCAAGATGCATTGATCAAAGTATCTCCAATAATCCCAGGAGGGTCAACCTTGCAGGCGAAAAAAATCATGTTTTTCAGACATGAAGACGCCACATACCTCAGCATATACATATTGTATCAGTGTTGCCCAATTATACTTCCTTATATATCAAGTTGAACTAGTTTTAGAGGTTTAAATGTTATTAAGGAAACTTAGAAAAATATATGTGAACATAAGGAACTGGGTGAATGACTAGACGGAAAAAGAGACTCAGATAGACTGGCCTTGTTGCTGCCCTCATTCATCTCAGTTAACATTTGGTTTTCCAGTTTGAGATTGGAAAGGTGTATTTCATTTGTGGTTAATGTTAAACTGCGAGACATTTCCACTGGAAAATTTCTAAATATTTCAGACAGTAAATTATTAGCTTAACTCTTTTCTAGACCCAATGGCCCGGGAACATCTTGAATTGATGTTGATAATGATGAGCATAACACATCACTCTCTAGCAATGTTTCTCAACCTTGCGACACGATAAACCAATTCGGATGTGATCCCTTAGCTTGGCCAATTTAAGATGTGAGGACTTCAACCCCCAGAATTCCCCAGATGGCATGCAAATTGTTTAGCTAAGGCAGAGGTCAGCAACCTGTGGCTCCGGAGCCGCATGCGGCTCTTAGGGCCCTCTGCTGTGACTCCGTCGGGTGATCCTACCACTGGCTGGCCCCACCCCTCACCCTTCCCTATCAGTCACTCCTTGCCTGGCCTGAGAAGGTAAGGGCGACGGTGGGGGATGGAGAAATGGCCAGGGCAGAGAGAGAGACATAAAGAGATACAGAGAGAGAGGGGAGGGAGGGGGAGAGAGAGAAATGTCAAAAGGGTTTTGTGGTTCCCGGTGTTTTTTAACAACTGGTTCTCTGCCCTAATGACCGGCTGGGTAGGTGTAGCTAAGGGGGGGGGAGGGGTCATGTGACTGGTGGAAGTGAGTGACATCGAGTTGGCCAGGTTTTGTGGCTCCCGGTGTTTTCTTTTCTGTGGGAAACAGGTCCAAATGGCTCTTTGAGCACTTAAGGTTGCAGATCCCTGAGCTAAGGGATCATATTCGAATTGGTTCATCGGGTCGCAAGCAATAAGAAATGAAACAACTGTAAGGTGAAAAGAAATGGGGGGAGGGGAACGGTAAAACAGGAAGGAAAATGGACGAAAACAAAAGAGCACTACTGTACTAAATAATTATCAATTAAAAATCTGGTTATTTTCAAGCTGTGTCTAGGCCACTGTTGCCAAACTTTTTCGGCACCGAATGCCGAAACAGGAGCGCGCACGCATGCGTGGGGGAGCGGCGGAAACTGGAAGAGCAGCTCCTCGACGCACACGCGTGGGAGCGCCAGGAACCGGAAAAGCAGTTCCCTGGCACATATGCGCGCACGAAGACCAGCTGGCCAGGGAGCTGCTCTTCCGGTTTCCGGCGCTCCCATGTGCACAAAGACCAGCTGGCACATGTGTGCGCTGGAACCTGGAAGAGCAACGGGTGATGGCTGGCGTGCCTGGAGAGATGGCTCTGTGTGCCACGTCCAGCACGCGGGCCATAGGTTCGCCATCACGGATCTAAGCCAAAGAGAGAGTTTCTATCCAGCAGAAATCAAGTCTTCTATTCCCCTAATTTCAGAGTCCCGAATGACCGCCAACAGAGTTGACTAGGATCTAATGTGAAAAAGTGATCGAAATACCTAAGCTGTTGCCTCCACAGCCTTGCAAGATCCGTCTTGCCCTCTTCTTGGAGTCTTCTGGGAAACTGGGGCTGTCCAGCAGGTTGGGATAAGTGCAAAGTGCCACCACCTACATTGCCCCCCCCCCCAAAAAAAACACACGGAAAGAGATGAATTCCACAGGACACAGATTTGTACCCAACTATTAGCGCAATCTATCAAATGATTCCGATTTCGCTCTACGGGAAGTCCTCGACCTACAACTCTTCCTTTAGTGACCGTCTGAAGCTATAACAATGGCCCTGAAAAAAATGGACTTAGGAAAACATTTTTCATGCTTAGGACTGCTGCAGCAGCCCCGTCCCCCCCCCCTTGGTCACATGATGTTGTGGCCCATCAGCGACCTGTGCGGATTGTAGCTGATTCTGACAGCGAGGAGGCTGGTGTGGTGTTGCGACAGCAGCCTGTGCAGCTGGCACCGGAGTCAGACAATGAGGAGGCTGGAGAAGATGTGGTGCCAGAGGCGGAGATTCAGCCAGGGCCTTCAGGACCTCCAGAAGCTCCCATAAATGAAGAGGATGAAGAGGATGAGCCTCTTCTCAATGCACGGGCGTGCAGAGCTGCCAAAAGGCAGGAGTGGCTCCTAAGGAGGAGGTCTCCTCAAGAGTAAGGCTTGGGTCTAATTGGCCACTCCCTTAGCCTATTTAAGGAGGAACGCCGACTGAAGCAATTTGTAGGGAACAACTTTAGTTCACTCTATTTCGCGTCTGGATTCTCTGCAAATTGCTTCTGGGCTTTCTGCCAAAAATTTCTTAATTTTTTGCATATATATATACACACACACACACACACACACATATACATACACACACACACACACACACACACACAGGTGAGCAGCTTGAATATTTTTTCCTTTTCCTTGCTTTAATTTCCAGTTTGCAGAAACTGGACACGGCTGTCCGCTTTGGGATAACCTTACGACTTTGGCTGCCTTTCTTCAAGTCTAGTCTTCCCACCAGCACGGTCTTCCTACCTGTCGAAGGAAGGTGATGGGCTGCTGTCCCATGGCGTGAGCATCACCGATGTTGGCCTTGATGACTTCCGTGAAAGGCTTTTTGATACCCTGAAGGGAGAAAAAGCAAAGCTGTTACGCAGGCGAATCCAAGCTTTGTAGAACCCAACGCAACTAACAGGACACAAAAAACGATCAGCCGTTCCAACCTTCTCTTTGATGCAGATCACCTCAGGGCTGGGCTGCTGGGGGATCACAGGGATTCGGGAGAACCTCTAGCTAAGATTCTGTGCAGTTCAGATAACCCCCAAATCCCACTCCTGGCTGGCCCCGCCCACCTCACCCCGACCCTCTCAGGAGTCCCCACGTGGCCCGTTTTGGATGCAGGTAAGTGCAGGGTGGCTCAGGGAGGCTCAGGGAGAGCGATAAACAGGCCTACTGGAAGTTCGGTAAGGTCAGGAAAGCCTCCGGAGTCCAGGGAAGGCAAAAACGCTCCTCCCCACCCCTATGGTGCAGGACGAGGCCATGACCACCATAGCCACATCCACCCAGCAACCGGGCAGAAATTGCTAAATTTTTTGAAGCCCACCCCTGCTTAAAATGTTTGAGGATCGGTCCGTAAGGCAGGCATTAGTAGTAACACGGTACTTGCACATCGCGTATTCTCTCCTCCTTTCCGAAAGCTGTTTTCAATATCCCTGGATGATTATGACTTTATGAAAAAGTCATAACAAGCTGAAATTGTTACACAGGGCACTCTTTATAAAGGACAAAGGTAGCCACACCTAAATGCTAAGAATGTGTTTTTCCAATGGGAGGGGGGAAAAATGTGAGGAAAAAGCGAGGAAACACCTACAGAAGAAGATATAATTAAAAAAAACCCTTGGACTGTGCAGAAACGGACAGATTAACATTGAAGATAAAAGAAAAAGAAGGTTTTGTGGCTCCCTGTGTTTTCTTTTCTGTGGGAAAGAAATGGCTCTTTGAGTGTTTAAGGTTGCAGACCCCTGGTCCAAGATTATTTGGAGCATAAATGTGCTTTAAAATCGCACTGATGCCACCCCGAAATTATAAAGCTAGAGTTGACTGTCTTGCTTATTGGTTCTTCTGCTGCTGGTGTAGTATAAAAAAAATATAAGGTACCATTTATCTCTTACGTTGAGAACAAGTTCACCACAGTAACAACTTCAGATCTGAATGGTTATTGCAGGAGGTAAATCATTTCCATTCACATCCATAAAACAAAATTTATTTGCAGAAGGAAGATGAACTCCTTTACAAGGACCACAAATTTATATATTGCCTATTTATATACCATTTCCTCTTCCCCTGCCAACTGCCTTTTCTTGTTCTTCTCTCTTCTACGTTTTAGCTTTCTACCTTCTCCTTCTTATAATACAGGCTCAATTAACTCTTCATTTGCAGCAAACTGTACTTTCATCACATACAGCAAATGATCGTTTGAGGAAACGCTTCCAAAACAAGGCGATGCAAATTCTAACCCACATTCCTGAATTTGGAGGCTTACTCAAATAAACCAAACAAACCTGTTCAAACACAACATTACATGATATTTCAACCAACCCACGGGGGTGGCAATCTTAGAAACTGGAGGAAAGACTGAACATGCATAAATACCAGATAGTGTAAACATAAACCTGAATAACGTAACTGATACTATCACAAGCAATCTAGAGCAGGAAAAGAGAGAAGCAGATCTTATTTTCAGTCTCCAAACTTTATTTTTAACTTTGATGCCATCGTTTGTTCTCTTAACAAGTCAGAATTGTCAACCAAAACCTCGGCTCCAGTTCTGATTCAGAGGATAAATAAAGAACTCTGGTTTGGATGCAACACTACGCAAAAATCACAGTGCTTTTCCCTGATGGGTTTAGCCATCCTACCTGAAGCAATCCTATAGAAGTCAACAAATGAGACACATCAGGATGCTAATTTAAACTTATTTACGATGTAAGGAAGATGTGGAGACTCTGGAAAGAGTGCAGAGAAGAGCAACAAAGATGATTAGGGGACTGGAGGATAAAACATATGAAGACCGGTTGCAGGAATTGGGTATGTCTAGTCTTATGAAAAGAAGGACTAGGGGAGACATGACAGCAGAGTTCCAATATCTCGGGGGCTTCCACAAAGAAGAGAGAGTCAAGCTATTCTCCAAAGCACCTGAGGGCAGGACAAGAAGCGATGGGTGGAAACTAATCAAGGAGAGAAGCAACTTAGAACTAAGGAGAAATTTCCTGACACTGAGAACAATTCACCAGTGGAACAACTTGCCTCCAGAAGTTGTGAATGCTCCAACACTGGAAGTTTTTAAGAAGAGGTTGGATAACCATTTGTCTGAAGTGGTGTAGTGTTTCCTGCCTGGGCAGGGGGTTGGACTAGAAGATCTCCAAGGTCCCTTCCAACTCTCCTCTCCTCTCCTCTCCTCTCCTCTCCTC
>WNWU01000119.1:254633-291128 GCA_012654045.1 Ptyas mucosa | reverse complement strand
TGTCCAACAGTTCACTGATGGTGGCCCTTTAGTTCATTGTTGAGTGCGATTATAGCTCTGGGATAAAAACTATTCGGAGAAACGATAAGTAACCATAAGCAGTAAAACTACAGCATGATTCCTGTTCGAACCCAGGTGACACATTGTCATCCATGCTCAATGCAACATTGTTTAAATTTAATTTTAATTTTTATTTGATTTATATGCCGCCCTTCTCCGGAGACTCAGGGCGGCTTACAATGCGCTAAGCATGATATCTGAACCCAGGATATTGTTTAAATTTTAGTACTAGTTTACATTATTTAGAAAGTATGTGTGTGTGTGTGTATTTATTTTAAAGATTTATATATCCCGCCTGCCATTCCCCCAATCTGAGGACCCAGATTGTTTGGGGCAAGATGCTGACTCTGTAAACCGCTTTGAGAGTGCGGTAAAGCGCTATGAAGCGGTATATAAGTCTAAGCGCTATTGCTATAACTCTGGGCAGTTCACAGCAGCAGTGAAACCACTAACTATAAAACATAACCATCAAACCCAGATTGTTGGGGGCAATATGCTATTTAGTATACTGTCTTTGGTGTAAGCCGCCCAGAGTCCTCGGAGAGTGGGCGGCATAGAGATATGAATAATAAAATAAATAAAAATAAATAAATAAATAAACAGCAAAACAATAAAATGTGAGGCCTTCATCATCCCCTTAGGGTGCCCCATCAAGAATCTCCATTCCATTATTTTTATCCCAATAGCCTTTATTGATTTAGAGTTTGCTACTTATTGAATATGTTGTTAAACGGGCTCCCGTGTCACCATCTCTAAAGGTTATTAAACATGAAATGGCTGAACTGTAACAGTAAAATGCAGTACGTTAAAATACACAGTGGCTCTGTTAAAAAGGGAAGGGGAGACTAAAAAAACACATTCTTACAGGAAGATCTGTGGCATCGTTGTTTTTTCCTTTTCCTGTGACATGAATGCAAAACCCAGTCACATCCGCCAGCAGCATGAGGTGACGGAAAAAAAAAAAATAGAAGTGCTTTAGGTTGCATCAACCAAAGGGTCACTTCCAAATTCCCAGGAAGGAATTTTCTTATTTTGATCAGGCCCCACTTCAAGTCCTGTGTTCGGATTTCTTTGGGATTCTGCAGCAAAAGGAGAAAAGCATATCTTAAGTCCTGGGAAGGAAAGTACCGGTAGTATTCAGAAGAGATTCAGGCTGCTGCTCCCTGATCCAGTGGTGTTTGAAAAGGAGGAAAGGAGTGTAATGTGTGAATAAGAACTTGGTACCCACATCAAGCTAGGGTTTTCATTTTTCTCCACACAATCAAGCTGCAACATCTGATTTGATCTCGATAAGAACCAAGTCTTATTCACACAATATACTAAACCAGAAAGAGGTAGACCATGGTATTTAGAAAGTACAACCCTGTACCTTAAGGGAGTAGGCTTTAGGTGGTTGATTCCGGAGGGTTTGATGATTTTCTGGAAGGACAGTAGGAAGAAAATTAATAACGTAGTGGAGGCTAAGGCCTTTTTTGAGCAGCATAAGTCCTTCCTAGAGGGAGAAGATACAGGAGCTGAAGAGGGGGAAGTATTAGATGAACAAGGAGTGGGGGCCGGCGGGGCTGTGGCGGCCCGGGAGGAGGGGGGAGGCCAGGCCATGGTTCTAAGAGCTAGAACTAGGAAATGAAGAAAGGAGGGGAATCTATTATCTAATGGTTTTTTTTTTATATCTCTTTTTACTCTTTCTTTTCACTGTACTTTGTATAATATTTTGGCTATTGGCTTTCTTTGCTTACATAACTTTTATATATTCCGGTTGATTGTTTTGATTTAACATAATAACGTCTGTTGTGTGAGAATTTAAAAAAGAGAAAATAATAATTTAAATATCTTTTCTATAAAGATATTGAAAATTCAACATATTGTAAACTATAATATTGTATATTTTTAACCAATAAAAACTTTTCTTATAAAAAAAAATAGAAAGTACAACCCAAAAGATATAATAGTCAGGAAATATAATATTCTGGTTTGTCTGAATATATGTTTCACTTCATGTTTTCATGTGTGTTGTAGAATATATTTCTCTTGGCTCCCTGAAACAATGTTTAAAATAGAAACCTTTGTTGATCCAGAAACCAAATGTTGTTAATTAAGCTAAGAGTTTGGTAACAATTTGTCATTTTTCCATTTGTAACATGTTGGGCTGCTTATTTCATTTTGCTTTATGCATTTCTTCCCTTGGAAAATGCAGTTGGGTATATTGCTGTAGTTAGCATGCTTAAACAATAATCCATCCGAGGATAGCTTAATTTTTAAAAAAACGTCAGGCTCACATTCCTAAGATCACAAACAGGCCCAGTCAGGTTTTTTACATTATTCTTATTCTGGAACCAAATACCTAGTTTTCATGTTTGTGCAATTTAGCTCAATGTTTTTGGCAACAGTTCCACTTAAAACAAAGGTAGTGTTTCTATGCACGGCACACCAAGAAAATATGCAGATGGCATGTGGTAACTAGTTAGGCCCAACGGAAGAGAAGCTATATAGGAGATATGCTTTATCTTTCAAGTAAGTACAAAGTTTAATTATGCCAGTAATCAGGTTTATCATTACTAAATAATTGATTGCTTAATATACCATCAAGTTGAAGCTAACAATTAGCAATTTAGCCATGTTGGTTGCTAGACTGACTCTCTTTTCTGGATTCATCTGACCATAAACCATAAACTAACCATATTTATAGGAGAAGCTAGGCTAAAATGTCCTCTAATTTGTGGCTCGACCAGCTGGTGATTTATTGCACCAAACACAGAATTTTGCACTACTTAAGGATAAACTTTAACGTGGCGGCTCAGTGGCTAAGACGCTGAGCTTGTCGATTGGAAGGTCGGCAGTTCAGCAGTTCGATTCCCTAGGGCCCTGTAACGGGGTGAGCTCCCATTACTTGTCTCAGCTTCTGCCAACCTAGCAGTTCGAAAGCACGTAAAAAATGCAAATAGGGACCACCTTTGGTGGGAAGGTAACAGCGTTCCGTGCGCCTTTGGCATTTAGTCATGCCAGCCGCATGACCACGGAGACGTCTTTGGACAGCGCTGGCTCTTCGGCTTTGAAACGGAGATGAGCACCGCCCCCTAGAGTCGGGAACGACTAGCACGTATGTGTGAGGGGAACCTTTACCTTTAAAGATAAACTTGTGTTAGAGTTTGCTTTCCCAATCTGATCTTCCAATAGCGAATCCATTGTGAACCCATATTCAAGTCCATTCATCTTGTGCTGGTTGTCTTTTCCAATTTCCTTCCACCTTTCTCAGGATTATAGACATCTCAAGAGGACTGTGTCTTTACATAATGTGTCCAAGATAGGATATTTATTATTTATTTATTTTATTATTCATATTTCTATGCCGCCCACTCTCCGAGGACTCTGGGCGGCTTACACCAAAGACAGTACACTAAATAGCATATTGCCCCCAACAATCTGGGTCCTCATTTGACCCACCTCGGAAGGATGGAAGGCCGAATCAACCTTGAGCCGGTGAGATTTGATCCGCTGATCTGCTGAACTAGCAGTCAGCTGAAGTAGCTGCAGTACTGCACTCTAACCACTGCGCCACCTCGGCTCAGGATAATCTGAGCCTGGTTGTTCCCCAATGACTTTGTTTTGTCAGAAGGTTGGAAAAGGTGATCACATGACCCCAAGTCACTGCAGCCGTCGTAAATGCATGCCGTCATGTTGTAAATGTGAAAAAGAAGCCGCATTTTTCAGTGCTGTTGTAACTTTGAATGGTCACTAAACAAACTGTTGTAAGTTGAGGACTACCTATATCAGTGATGGCTAACTTTTTTGCCATTGCGTGCCAGAACCAGGGAGGAGAGGTGTTGTGCACGCATGTGCCCACACCCATAATTCTATGCACCCCCCACCCGTGTATGCGTGCGTGACCCCCCCCGCTCCTCCCCCCTGATCGCATGGTAGGCTCGTTTCTCTCTCTTCCCAGCCTCCAGAGCCTTTCTAGGAGTCTGGGGAGGGCGAAAATGGCCTTCCCCACCCTCCCGGAGGCCTTCCAGAGGCTGAAAACGTTCCGTTTGCCAACTTCCGGGGATGTGCGCTGGAGTTGAGCTCACATGCCCACCGATATGGGGCACGCGTGCCATCGGTTCACCATCATGGACCTCTATCTTCATTATTTGCTCTAAGGTTCATTGCTGTACAGTACCCATTTTCATTAGTTTCGTCTTTATAATTTTAGTCTCTTTTTTGCCACTAAGCTCTTGGACTTATTACTAGAGTTCAGAAATGAATGGTAAAAATGAAATGAAGCATATCATGGCTTAACATGAGGTAGAATTTCAAAATTGAGAGTAGCTCTGATAAGCGAGTACCCCTCTCTTCATGTCAGTGACGTTGATAGGCGCTAAAACTGAACATAACTGCTAGATTAAAGGCAGATGGAGCAAGTAATTCTATCATTGGAGGGCATTAGAAGCAGCTGTTAAAACGCTTACGCCTTCCAAGTTTAAGCATTTCTTTGTCATTCCGGCAACATTGGTTCTTTTATTGAGAAAACTATATTTAAAATGTATGGAGGGAAGGAGGAAATCAAATGATAATGCTGATCCAGAATTTTTCAGCAACAAAGAAGACCTAGTGCGTAAGACAGAAAGTTAAAATGACACCCTATTTGCATAAATCCAGAATGAAAATTTTAAAGCATTATGATTCGCTGGCCGTTAGTGTTGCTGAAATCTATGTTAAATGACAATTAGCTTCCAAAACTAGTTTTCAGACATCCATGGTTAGACAGTTGGAAGTGATGTAATATTATTAGCATGTCTGTGAACTGGCTGAAACAATATCCATTATGAAATGAATATATGGAGATTTATGGAGAGCAAAGGAGAAAATTCAAGCGAAAGGCTATGATCCTGCTAAGCATAAATCATTAGTATTGGGAAACAGCAACAGACTAATAGATTGGCTGCTCCCAAAGGATATGAATGAATCTATGGATCTATTTAGGGGGGAAAAAATCTAATGTGATTTATAGGATTTTTCTTTAATGTGTACGTAATTAATCATGGGAAAATCACATTAGCGTTGTAAGAAATGCATTAACTGGGACTAAGAGGAAAGAAATATAACCTTCATGTATTTATTCTTGGCATATTCATTGTAAACACTTCTGCCTCTATTTTTATTCCTTGTGGTTTGGTAGCATCTTAATTCTGCATGGTCTGGGAGTTCGTATTTGATAAACATGACTAATATTTTCAAATTCAGTTATGATTTGTTTACATTTTTTTACCTCTGCCCTAAAGTTTTCGGCAACCTGTGAATTTCCTTCATTTTTGCTTATTACAACATGCATTTTATCAAGCAGCTGGAAAGAGAAGTTAAAGTGTAAAAGTTACTGTCCTTGAGTAACACTGTACTTGTTTTTACCAAGTAGAAAACTGTAATAGTAGACTCTTCTCTTGTAAGGACTTTGGGAAACAAAATTGAACTCTTGAAGCACACAGACCAGTAGAGCATCTGCATGGATGAAAAACTGTGGGGAGTGGTGCACAAAAAAAGACAAGATTAAACTTGCTTTAACAGACATTTTTTTCCTTTGGAATGTTCTGCTCATTTCAGTGAGGCAATTCAGATCTGTGAACCATCCACCCACACATCATTTAATGGGGCGAATTAATATGCTAAGTATTTCTAGCTTAGGGTGATAACAACAACAAACAGAGCAAAATGATAGATGAGCTTACATGTGAAACATCTTTATATTTATTACTGCCTGTTTATAAATGCCTATATTTTGAGTTACGGATGCATTCATAAACTAAAATGCCTTCCCCAGGTTTTAGTTGTTGGTATCTTTTTGTCCTGTACGGACCCTCATGGGAATGTTTGCAAGATGTGGTCAAAGAAAAGTCAAGATGGTAGCCATGATGGTTTAATTGACATTCCACCCACCTGCAAGATTCATAAAAAAAAAAGCGGAGTTTCCAATCGCAGGTACCATCCCGACTTTTTAATTGTACCCGAGGACACCCCTACAATCCTATAGGCATTTCTTGGCCAACATTTTGCCTTGATGTTGGTGCTAATGATTGAAGCCAAGCCACCCAGCGTTGCTTCGGATAATGAGACGTCACGGGAGGTATATAAATTTAATATTGTTTTGAAAGAAAGGAGTATTATAGGATTGAGCAAGGTCCCAACCCAGTTAACTTGAGATATTTATAAGAGACTTGAAGTCTGCCAATTCATTAATTTTGTAGGTGAGTTGGCCGGGTCTAAAAGTTATAATTTTAAAAAACAAAGCAACATTTGCATAATTTCTTTCCTCCAGATCTAGCAAGGAGCAGGTTAAGTCTATTGATAGGAACCATCAAAATGGGCTATTCTGCTATAATGTCTCTTCCCTTCCAAGTCATTCCTGGGTCTTACGAATCTTGAGAAAATTTTTTTTCACGCATTGCTTTTAACAGGGTTTGTTTAAAGTTTTGCATCGCCCAACATTTTTAGCTTGCTTTCACTACTGATGTTGGCAGGAGCTGGCTTTAATGTCATTGGCATGCCTGCAAACTCATTTGGCTTGGTTGGTTTAGGATTCTTTGCCCTGAAAATCCTGAAGGATTCATTCCTGACCCAGGTACAGCATGTTGTATGAATACTCTGCTCCTAACTGGGGATTTGGGGCATGGGGAGCTTTGCAGGGCCGCTCAGTTTAAGCGACTTGAAGATAGACGGACTTCAATTCCCAGAATTCCCCTGCCAGCATGACTGCCTAGGGAATTCTGGGAATTGAAGTCCACCCATCTTTCCAGCAGCCACTAGCTCAGGAGATAAGATTCATTTTTTTTTTCTTCAGTGCTGTTAAGAATTAAAATGTGATGAATTTTGCCTATAATAACAATAACTGGACACCAGCACTCCCGAGATACAATGACTGGAACGTAATTATTTTTGAGAAATTATTAGAGAATTTATTTTTGGCGGCGCCCTTTTCCTTCAGTTTTCCCTCCTGAGGAGAGTCCCCCCCTCCTCCCTCCTCCTTCCCCCTTCTTAAACGTTACTGGGGCAACTGGCCAGCCCCGCCCCTTCCCCGGCGTCCCTATCCCTTTAGCCAACCCCAGCGCTTTTTTTTTTATTATTTTAAATCAAGCTTTAAACCACGCCCCGGACTCGCTCGCGGACGAGAGGGGCGTGGCTTAAGCTTTCCCCAACGGTTTCGAGTTTCTTTTTGGGGGGGAACCGACCCCCGAGGGCGGCGTGACGGTGCGCATGCGCGGCCCGTTCGTCGTCGTCGGGAGGTGTGTATGTGGTGGTGGGTGGGGGGAGGCGGAGGAAAGAAATTAAGGAAAGGAGACCCCGATAGGAGTAAAGGAGGGGGCGCTCGCGAGCGGCCGTTTCTTATTGGCTGCGGCGGGCGCGAGGGCCGCGTTCCAGGGAGGGTGGGCGGGGCGGCCGAGCTCGCGCGCGCTCAGCCGCCGCTCTTCGCCCGCAGTCGGCGCGCCGCCACGAAGCTGGGCGGAAGCATGTCTGCCGGCCGGGCCAAAAAAGTGAAGATGGCTACCAAATCGTGCCCCGAGTGCGACCAGCAGGTGAGACCTTCACCGTCGTCCCTGTTTCAGGGAGGCTGGCTGCCCCTTTCTCACTCTCCCTGCGGCTTTGTCCATCCTCCTGCCCGGGACAGCAGCACACCTGTCCCATACAGGTGTATTGCCCACGTGGTCTGTCCAGGTGCTGTGGGGAGGGCGAGGATGCTTGCTCCTTTGCACCCCACCTCGGGTGCTTCTGCCTGGGGTCCCTGCTGTGAATCCCCTCCCCAAAGCACTTCTTTTCTGCCCCTTTTCCAAATGCTACCCATAATAGGTAAAGGGTTAAGCGTGGGAGGCAAAACCCTTAGCCAGGTGAGGCACAAAAATCACATTTCCTCCCCCCCCCCTTCTTCTTCTTCTTCTTCTTTTCAGCCTGATGTTCTGCAAAAAAAAAAAAAAAAGATTAGCCCTTCCTGGCCCAGGCTGCATAAGAGCTGGAACACCTCTGGCGGGCGCCGGGTTGGAGAAGCTGCAAATCAATTGCCCTGTTCGTTCGTTTGTTTTTTTTCCCCCAGCCCTGCTTTGTTATATTTTGCAATGAATTTGGGGGAGGGGGTGGGGAGATAAAATTCTGGATAAAGGCCTTCTGGATGATGCAGGGAGGGGGGGTGTGATCTGGAAAAAGGAAAAGACTGGGTGACAAGTAATTCTCCTCCTGATCCCTGGAGGTGTGATCTGGAAAAGGGGAAAATCTGGGTGACGTTAATTCTCCTTGATTCCTAAGGTAATTATTTGCATGCTGATTCAGAAATTGCATGATGATTTGCGTACAGGGCAAGAATTAGAAAATGGCCAGAATAGCTGACAGGGCAATTTTAGATCGGCTTTATATCAGGGCATATACTCCGAAACAGAGATGGTTTTAATCTTGGCTGTTATTACCATGCTTCCTGTAAAACATTTTCCCGCCCCCACCCATGTTTTGTGGTATTAATAAGCTTTAGATCCGTTACCATCCCTTGGACAAAAATATGTCAGTTTTATAGTTATCAGCCTGCTGTGAGCTAATGAGTTGAGCTGGGGTTGGGGGTTGGGTGGGAAATCCCTTTTGTTTGTACTGTTTTATGCAGATAAGCAATCTTCTGGTTTTCCAGTTTTAGAGGCTGTTTAACTTAAAGCTTATATATTTTTAATCCGTGATCTACATAAAGCAAACTCTAGGATTTGTTTGTCGTGAAACAATGCAGAAAGGCATTTTGAGGAAATGAGAGTGCTGGAAAAAATGGTTCTAATGAATCATTCCATGTACTTTTGCTTTAGTATAAGTAAATACTTGAGAGCCAGTTTAGTCTAATCGTTAAAGCATCTGGCTACAAACCAAGGGGCACAGAGCCAGTTGGGTGACCTTGGGCCAGTCACTCCCTCTCAGCCCTAGGAAGGAGGCAATGGCAAACCCCCTCTAAAAATCATGCCAAGAAAATGCAGGGACTTTTCCAACTAGTCCCCAGAAATCAACACAAAAAGTATCTCTTTGAAAGTCTTGGGTTTTTTTTTTTTTGGAAGTTTAAAATGATACAGTTCTTTATTTTGGTCAAAAATATGTTTATAAAACTTGGGAAGATACTAGGTAGCCAACCTAGTAGAGTTTGACATTTTATCTTTGTTTATTTAAAAATAGAATACAGTACAGCTTCAGCTAAATAATGTGACTTGGAAGGGAACCTGCATTCATCTCTATTCTGTAATTCTGTTTCCTCTTGGCATCAGGTTAGCTGCTGGGGAGGACAGGGTACTTCAAGTAAATGAGCCTTGATACTGGTGTGAGTGTTTTCAACTGTTTTTTTCCCCTGTCTTTAATGGTTTTCCGTGATAGGAGGAGAAAATATATAGGTAAAACCTTGTCAGAATTCAGGGTAGTTTTATGTGGCAGAGGATACAATATCTGGTCTCCCGTAAAATTCTGAGAACACGGCTGCGCAAGCATAATACTCACAACCTTACAACCACAAATTGAGCACAAAAATTCTGTTGCTAAGTGAGACATTTGTTAAGTGAATTTTGCCCCATTTAAAGACCTTTCTTGCAGCTGTCAAGTGAATTAGATGGTCATTAAATGAATCTGGCTTCCCCATTGGCTTTGCTTGCCATAAGGTTGCAAAATTTGATCACGTGACTGCCCCCCCCCCGGACACTGCAACCGTCATAAGTATGACTCAGTTGCCAAACTGCTGGATTTTGATCACATGACAATGGGGATGCTACAGTGGCCTTAAGTGTGAAAAACAGTTGTAGGTCACTAATTCTTTTTCAGTGCCGTTGTAACTTTGAACGGTCACTAAATGAACTGTAATAAGTCAAGGACTACCTGTAGAAGCTTCCTTAGGGAAGCATCTTCTATCTGTTCATGTTAATGCACAGCATGATTGCAACATTTCTTTTTTTAACTATCAGGTGGCTGCCAGCAATTTGCGGTGTAAATCCCTTTGCTTGATTCAGGCAGACTTGCATAGGTTGAATTTGAGTTGGTTGGTTTTATTTATTTTATTTTATTTATTATTAATCATATTTCTATGCCACCCACTCTGCGAGGACTCTGGGCGGCTTACACCAAAGACAGTATACTAAATAGCATATTGCCCCCAACTATCTGGGTCCTCATTTGACCCACCTCGGAAGGATGGAAGGCTGAGTCAACCTTGAGCCAGTGAGATTTGATCCGCTGATCTGCTGAACTAGCAGTCAGCTGAAGTAGCTGCAGTACAGCACTCTAACCACTGCGCCACCTCGGCTCGGTTTCAGTGCTTTGTGCCCCTTTACTGGTTGTGTTGTTTTGATATTTTGCTAAAATAGTATAGAAGGTATTTTGCTAACAGCTAAGCCATCTTAAGCTCTTTCAGCTCCAGGCTTCATCTAACAAGAAAGTTTATTTGGTGTGTTAAAAGTATTTCCACAGTGGAAGAATTTCCTGTAAGTCAGATGCTTTGTAGGAAATTCTGGGAAATTACTGTCCCTGGCCGGCCTGGAAACTGTAATTGTGAAATATTTGAAGGAAATTAGGTTGAGGGTGATCTAAAAGGCAAGAAATCTACCTCAGTGTTTGAACAACTTATACATTTAAGTAAGGAGATCCATGCCAAACTATGCCCTATTGTACGTGCTCACGTGTTTACACATTTTGCAAAGATAGCACACAAAACAACAGCGGCTGTATTGCGAAGTTGTTTGCTGTGGTAAGGGTGAAGGTTGTGGGGTTTGTTTGTTTTTTGTGCTTCAGGCCCAACTGATCTCAATGTTATGCACTTTTCTACTGTACAAGAAATCATTCAGAAATTTTGGCTTTGATTGATGAGGTGGTATTTCATGGCCCCCAAGGCCTCCCTTTTTGCTTATCCCCACGAGAGGCAATTTTGCAGCTTAATTTATTTTACAAGGCTCCTGCCTGGAAAATGTTTATTTCTCATTCTGATTATATTTGAACTTGAAACCCGATCCTGTCATGGACACTGAAATACTTCCTCTGTCAGGGAAGGTCTTTGGAGTTTACTAGTTGGGGGGGAAAAAATGAAAAGAGCTTTATATATATATATAAAATCCTTGGCAGAGAGGAAATGGAAGGGAGAATTTTTTTTTTCTGTGATAATGCTATCATGTGAGGAAATCCAATAAAGCTTGAGTGCTTGAGAGACTTCGGCTAAATAAAGAAATGTATTTCACTCAGGGCACGGTAGGCTGTAGCTTTTATTTCCCCAAAGATGGGTACCAATTGCAGCTTTAACAGGGAATCAGAATAAAGCTAAATGGTGACAACTTACCCTATGACTAATAACTCTTATCTTCAACTTCCTGACTCCCCACCTCCATGCTCCAACAGTGATGATAAACAGCAATTAAAATATCATTTTCCCTTTAAGATCTCCCTATGCCATGTAAAAATTACACACACACACACATATTAAATGTGCATATAATTGTGTATTTTAAAACTGCTTCTACTTTTTTACATTCCTGCCAGCTGACTGCTTAATTATTCTACAGTGTGGTTGCTGCATTTTGTTAATGGCCTAATGAAGGACTAAAAAACAGCACTGAGGAATCCAAAGGGCGCCTTAAGATGAGGTGGAGATTATTGCTGTAATGTGCAATTTTTATTCTACGTGCAGTTTCATTCTTGCATTGGCATCATCGTTGGCTAAGACACAAGCTGTTTTTATCCCTGTGTCCTTTTAGCAATTAGTAATACTGTGCGATGTGTAACATTCCCTTTAAAAAGTACTCTTATCTCTCTCCCCCCCCCGCCCCCCAATTTACTTAATGTTATTACTGGCATTTTTCAAAACATACAAAAATAAGTCATATCAGTCTGTTGGTTTTTTTTTAAAAAAAAGCCCCCAAATTGCAGTTGAATAATACTTTATTAGAACCATTCAACGTGTCAGAAAAAAATGTTTTGGGGCTTTCCAGATGCAGGATGTAAAGTAAAATGAAAGCAAGAGTAAAACAGGCAAAAAAATAAAAATAAAAAATTCCAGGAGAATTACCTCAGTCAAAGATATAAGGTGGAGTCAACGAAGAGAAGATTGCTGTTTTAGTGTTCTCTCCTAACCGGTACCCAGGATCCAAGTGATACGTAACGCTAACGTGGTCCATCTAAGTTTGATAAGCCAAAATCAAACCACATGAAGGCTTATTATTAAATCGCATGGGTAAAATTAGCCAACATGTTCTGAAAATGGGAAGGATACTCATTATATTGTGGCTCATTTTACCTGGGTGTAAATTACATAGTTCTCTATTTAGTGATAAAAATACATCACCTCGTTAGCTTTCTTTTCTTTTCTTTTCTTTTCCTTTCTTTTTTTTTTTTTTTGCAAACTTCCACAAACACAGGTAGTCCTCGACTTACACCAGTTCATTTAGCGACCGTTCAAAGTTACAACGGCACTGGGTAAAAAAGGGACTTAGGACCGTTTTTTTCACACTTAACGACCACGGCAGCGTCCCCCTGGCCATGTGATTTACACTCAGATGCTTGACAACCGCTTCGTATTTGTGACGGTCGCAAGCGTCCCGAAGTCATGCCCCTCCCCTTCTGCGACCTTATCCCACGCAAAGTCAACGGGGAATTGACTTAACGATTGTATTATAACCGCAGTGGTTCACTTAACCAAGCGCGGCCAGAAAAGTCGTAAAACGGGGCAAAGCTCACTTAACGAATGTTTCACTCAGCAGCATAGACGTTGGGCTCAATGGTGGTTGTAAGTCGAGGACGATCGGTATACTCGTTTCAGGGTGCCAAAATCCCACGGCACCTGAAGGTCCATCCCAGAACCCATCACCCTCGCCAGGAATGCAGGCCAAATTGCAGATTAACAGAGTTGGAGGGGAACTTGTGGGTCATCTAGTCCATCCCCACCCACCCCGCCCAGACTAAAACAATCCCTTAACTCAGAACAACATATATGAGCAAAGGCTGATCTTCCTTTCGTCAACAAATGACAGCCCAGTGTCATTCTGGACTCCTTAGGATAGCGGGTCTCAACCTTCCTAGTGCCGCGACCCTTTAATACAGTTCCTCATGTTGTGGTGACCCCCCAACCATTACAAAATTATTCCTAAAACCATTGAAAATATGTGTTTTCCGATGGTCTTAAGCGACCCCTGTGAAAGGGTCGTTCGACCCCCCGAAGGGGTCCCGACCCACAGGTTGAGAACCACTGCCTTAGGAGGAAGAAACCTGCCCTTGATCAATTTAAGTTGTGAGGTTTTTGGAGGCGGATGTGAAGTTTGCAGTGAATGGCAGGCGGTACTTGCACTAACCTTCAAGGTTGTGATACACAAAGCAAGATTCATATTCCCACCAAAATCAGGGAACGTTTTGTTCCCGGGGAAAGCACAATTCGTACTGCTCTCGTAAGATATTTACATTTATTTATTTATTTATTTATTTATTTTGCTTTGCCTGTGTATTTCTGTGACGTGTCTCCTTGTGTGTGTGTGTGTGTTTGTTTGTGTGTGTTTTGCAGACTTTTACCAAAGTTAATATGTTAAACTGGGCATGAAATAGTGTTTCCAACCTAAACAAATTTGCCTCCTTTGTGTGTGTGTGTGTGTGTGGGGGGAGTGGGGGTCTTGGAAGATGACCAAAGAAAGCAAAATTAAGAGAGCTTTCGCTGTGGTATAAATGTGTCATGGAGGAGTTTTACTTTATTTAACCGTTCCCCCAAGGCCTTGTTTTAGTGCTTTATAAGCTAATTCTTCCTAGCAGCTCATGCTGTTTTGCTCTAGTGTTCTTGAAAACCTCCGAGGAGCTATTTATAGCTCTTGTGATGAAAAGCTTTTGGGGTGGTTTTTGGTTTTTTAATTTGTGAAAAATCCTATAATTGTTTCTTTTTTTCCCCTGAAATATCAGATCATAAAACTGCTTGGGGGCAACTGGAATCAAAATATCCCTCCCAAGTCATAGTAATTTTTAAGAATTCCTGGGAGAGAGATTCAATGTCAAGATACAAATAAATATGTGAGAATTCTTTGTGCCGAGGAACGTTCATATACATTTCTTGGCATTGTAGCGAACCCCACCTTCAGAAAGAAGCCAGGAGCTGCTATTAGATTATTTCTATATTTTATGTCATTGTTGTCTTGTTCAATAAAATAAAATCCTGTGAAATAGGATCGTTCTGTAACTAAGGAGACTGGAAATGTAAAAAAAAAGGAGACTAGGAGGATTTATGCTCTCTTCAGCAAAACTGAAATATCTTTAGCTCTCTTTAGCACTTAAAAAGGCTCATCTCCAAGGTGAAGCTACCCCCTCAATTCCTATTATATATATATAAAAAAAGAATGTCTAAAATCAGGACACTCTGCTGCTGATTGAAAATGTGTATAAAGCAAATACCAAACGGCATTGACCTAAAATCACCACTGCAGGAGAGTCAGAAATCTCTCTTGTGTTTGGATTCATACCCTAAAATTGTGGGTTTGTAATGTTTTTGTTTTTTTAAAAAAAATCTGGTTCCCATTCATGTGAGCTAAATTGTAATTGATTCCAGAACCCATTAAGATCAAACCTGCAAATTAAAAAGATAAAATAAACAAAAAGCCCCTTGGAAACAGAGCAAGTCAATGAAACCCTTGTAACGCGACTTAAAAGGCAGCTGAAGGTTGAATGTATTCACGAAAATGGCAGCTTTTAGTTATTGGCCAAGGAAAATGCCATTGGGAAAGCGAGATTTGGAAGGCGGTCCAAGCATCTGTCCAGAAACACTGGAGCTGCTTAGACTGAATCGTTGGCTCTGTTCTCCATTGGAAGCTGCATCTGAACATTTTGTATGTCGTGCGCGATGGGGAAATTTATTCTGTTATGCTCTTCTAATATCTGACAGTGAGCTTTTACAAGGAGGAAAAGCATTCATCAATGCTGTGCCTCAGCTTGGATTTAAAATGGCACTCAAGTAGCATTGCAGCATCAATTGCCTTGCTCCTAATTTAGAAAAAAAAATATATTTAACGACATTAATGCAAACTCCATTTTTAGGACTAGTTCTTCTGGAGTATCAACCTAGTTAATTATCCTTAGTTGCATAGTGAATGGACTCCTTTGTTAATAGCAAGAAATTCTGGGGGCCGGGGATGGGGGGAATGCAAGCTGCCCTTGAACATATAATCCCCCATTCAAAGGCTGATCTTCATCAATGTATAGATTGTTTTAAGAGCTGTGGTTGTAATCCTGTGTGTGACGCACCCAGAGGGAGAGTTTTAAAAGGAATGTTGAATTTTGTAGCATTTTTCTTTCCAGCCCAACTTCGTTCGTCTTCCAAGGTTTCATGTTGCGTTTGTTTTCCTTTAAAAACAACAACACCACACAAATTAATAACAACCCATTGAAACAATTAAAAAAAAAAGGCAAATATTCCAGGAAGTTTCTGCTGCAAAACACTTCTAATTTAAAACACATAATTATTATCTACCGTGTTTCCCCGAAAATAAGACATTGTCTTATATTTTTTTGAACCCTGAAATAAGCACTTGGCCTTATTTTCGGGGAGGTCTTATTATTTTGGGGCGCGTGAAGGAAACCAGAGGAAATGGCGGGGACCGGCTGCGCATGCGTTTAAATATTTTCAGGGAGGGCTTTTTTTCGGGGTGGGGGGACTTATTTTATTGCATGCGCTCAAAAACCTGATTGGGCTTCTTATCAGGGGAAGTCTCACTGTGGTTGCTGGTGAGTGGGTCATCTCCAAGGATGTGAACTGTATACAAAAGTAATTTTGTTATTGTGCAGCTGATTTACTGTCAAGGAGATAACCACGGGGGTGTGCGGTGTCAGCAGATGATTTGCAGAGGATCCTGTCAGGTTGGAATAGGAATAGGAATAGGAATAGAATTGGACTGGACTGAGCTGGACTGGATTGGACTGGACTGGACTGGACTGGACTGGGCTAGACTAGACTAGACTAGAACAGAACAGAACAACAGAACAGAACAGAATAGAATAGAACTCTTTATTGGCCAAGTGGGATTAGACAAGGAATTTGTCTTTGGTGCATACGCTGTCGGTGTACATGAAAAGAAAAGATGCATTCGTCAAGAATCATACGGTACAACACTTAATGATAGTCATAGGGTGCAATCAAATCATACTAGGAAACAATATAAATCGTAAGGATACAGCAACAAGTTACAGTCATACAGTCATAAGTGGGAGAAGATGGGTGATAGGAACGATGGGAAGATTAATAGTAATGCAGACTTAGTGAATAGTTTGACAGTGTTGAGGGAATTATTTGTTTAGCAGAGTGATGGCGTTCGGGGAAAAAACTGTCCTTGTGTCTAGTTGTTCTGGACAACTAGAGCAGGGGTCTCCAACCTTGGTAACTTTTAAGCCTTGGTGGACTTCAACTTCCAGAATTCCCCAGCCAAGGCTTAAAGTTGCCAAGGTTGGAGACCCCTGCTCTATAGCGTCGTTTTGAGGGTACCTATACACCTGTCACCTAGGCTTGCGTTTCTCATGACAAAGGGATTAAAAACGAAGTCTCACCTTTCCTCCTTCCCTTTCCCTCCCTCCCCTTCTTGTATTTTTCTAAGGTTCCTGTTGCGTGCAAGTCGTGTCCATGTGGGTATATATTTATCAGTCGCAAGCTCCTGAATGCCAAACGTTCTGAAAAGCTACCATCCTCTGCAGGTATTGTTTCAATGCACCTGGTTTTGTTCGGCTTGAAGCATAGGTAGTCCTCAACTTACGGCCACAACCGAGCCTTGTGTTTTTGTGGCAAACCGAGACGGTTGTTAAATTGAGTCTTTTACAACCTACCTTGCCACCGTTGTTAAGTGACTGCAGTTGCTCAGTTAGTAGCACAGTTATTACGTGAACCTGGCTTCCGCATTTGGGTTGTCCGAAGGTCGCAAAAAGGGGATCACATGACACCAGGACCCTGCAGCCGTCATAAATATGAGTCAGTTGCCAAGCTATATCAGTGGGGAAGCCAGATTCACTTAACGGTCGTGTTGCGAACTTAATAACTGCAGGGAGTCACTTAACAACTGTGGCAAGAAAGGTCGTAAAATGGGTCGTAAACAAAAGGTCGTAAAACTCGATTAACAACCGTCTCGTTTAACAGCAGAAAATTTTGGACTCAGTTGTGGCCATAAGTCAAGAACTGCCTGTATTAGACATTAATCTGCAAAAATACATTATCATTTTCCTTTATCAACATTTAAGCTCAGAAATATTCTTTCTCCTTGGGCATGATTAAACTCATTTTTACTTTATCCCCTCTCTCTCTTCTCCATATGCCCTTAAACATTTTTTGTTTCATTAGTCCAGCTCTTTTTTAAAAAAAAAACAACAGTTGATTTGTATATTTTCAAATTACACATATAAGTGCTTAGTGAACAGCGTATTGTCTGGATCAATTATTTTTATATAGGAATACATTTCCCATTCCTAATCTCTACCTCTACTATCCAACCATTTATAAAACAAGGGACTTGTTTTATAATCAAGCTCTTTTTTTATTGGAAGAGAAGAATATAGTTGTCTTCTCTTCTTCCTTTCTCCTCTTTCTTCTTCTTCTTTCTTTCACCTTCTTAATTTACATTTCTGGTTGTTGTTGTTATTTTTTCCTCCCCCCTTCTCTTATTTTGTTCCTCTCTTTTGGGGCTTGGCAGCCTGGAGATTCCTGCAGGTTAACATTTCTTCTACTGGAAAAACTGCTCTAAAGTGTCTTTTGTGAAAAACAAGTTTGTCCAACTTCAAAAATAAGGAACGGTTTCATGGGTGACTTGATTTATGGCGACGTTCTGCTTTGTGCGTTAAAGAAAGCCTGCAGACTTGGTGTTCCCACTAATTGTCAAGCTAAAGAAGCCGAAGAAAAAAATGCAGGATGAAGCAAAGATTTCAAAACAGTTCCAGATCTGATAACGTGTGTGCATGTGTGTGTGTGTGTGTCTGTCTGTCTGTCTGTCTGTCTGTCTTGAAAATGTCTTGCCGCAGAAAGCAGAAGTGATGCTAAGAGGAGACGCACAGAGAGAGTCAAAAGGGAGAAGATCAATCCGGTGGTAAATAAAGACTTAGAAAACAGGAAAAGATCCAGATCACACAGTCAATCGGATCACAGCCGAAGAGGAAGAGGGCGGCCCAAAGCAGCTTCATCTAAAAAGCACGATGAAGAAAAAGGTAACGAAAATTATTGGTTGGGCTGACCGTAATTTTTTTTTTAAAAAAAAATAACCTCCATAGTTTTATAAATTAGAAATTAGATTGGCCCCCGCTCTTTCATAAGGCTCTGAAGCAGGGGTGAAATCCAGCAGGTTCTGACAGGTTCTGGAGAACCGGTAGCGGAAATTTTAAGCATTTCAGAGAACCGGCAAATGCCACCTCTGGCTGGCCCCAGAGTGGGGTGGGAATGGAGATTTTGCAGTATCTTTCCCCTGCCATGCCCACCAAGCCACACCCACAGAACCGATAGTAAAAAAAAAAATTGATTTCACCACTGGCTGTAAAGCACTATGAAGTGATATATAAGTCTAAGGGCTATTGCCATGCATGACTTCAGAATACAGAAAAAAATCACAGAGGATGAAATGTTAAGCAATTTACTTAGAATTTGTTTTTTAAAAGAAAATAATAATAATAATAATAATAATAATAATAATAATAATAATAATAATAATAATAATAATTTAATTTGTATCCCGCCCTTCTCCCAGAAGGGACTCAGGGCGGTGAACAGCCAGAATTAAAATACATACAATACAAAAATTAAGATAATTAAAAGATATTAAATCGATCGGCCTCCCAATTTAAAACCCCAAATCTATAAAATTCAAAATCCCAATTTAAAACCATTTAAGCTAGGCCGGCTTGCTGGAATAAGTAAGTCTTCAAGGCTTTGCGGAAGGTACGAAGGTCCGGGATCAGTCTTATTCCAGGAGGTAGCTCATTCCATAGGGCGGGTGCCCCCACAGAGAAGGCTCTCCCCCTGGGGGCCACCAGCCGACATTGCTTGACTGACGGCACCCTGAGGAGGCCCTCTCTGTGAGAGCGAATTGGCCGGTAGGAGGTTATCGGTAGCAGCAGGCGGTCTCGTAAGTACCCTGGCCCTAAGCCATGGAGCGCTTTAAAGGTGAGAACCAATACCTTAAAGCGCACCCGGAAGATCAACGGGAGCCAATGCAGCTCGTGCAGGAGAGGCGTTACATGGGAGCGCCCCGTCGCTCCCATAATCACCCGTGCGGCTGCATTCTGAACCAGTTGGAGCCTCCGGGTGCTCCTCAAGGGGAGCCCCATGTAGAGAGCGTTGCAGTAGTCCAGGCGATGTTACCCATACAACCTGGTGGAACTAAGATGACCCGGTTATGATTTTGTTTATTGTCCATTTATTAACGCAATGTGACTTTCACTGGATGCGGCAGGGAGCTTTTTAGCTCCCTGTTAGAACAAGTAGGATCCTCGCCTAAATTCAACAAGCTGCTTCTTGCGTTAGCGTTCAGCGTAATAAAAGTTTATGCCTGCATGCTCAATTCCTACCTATTTCCACTTCAAAGACCAAGCACTACAAGTCTCGCTTCACTGCAGCATCTTTTGTCCTTGCAGAGAAACAAGAAAAAGAAGTGGACATGTACGCCAACCTCTCCGACGAAAAAGCATTTGTATTTTCTGTGGCCTTGGCGGAAATAAACCGAAAAATTATCAACCAGAGACTGATTCTTTGACGATGCGGTCGTGACCTCCGCATGCCATGCTGTTGAAGCCAGGTAGTGGATTTCAGTTCTTCCGTGGCCTCTCAAGGCGGCGAATGCTGTTACCCTATGTCGGTCGAGGTCATTCCTAGTGGTTTTTTTCCCCCTTCCCCTGGCTGAATCTCTGCCGCTTGTGATTGCTTTCGAAGCCGTCCGATTGTCAAGAAGCGAAAGGACCAGCTCTTCCGCTTTGTGGAAGTGGAAGAAGGAGTCAGATGTCAGAAGCAACATCTTTTCACTCTGCAGTGACAGCTGGAAGGCTCTTCCGAGAGTTTTTGCACACCGATCCACTTCGGACGCAGTGTTTTAATTTAAAATGCCCTTCGCTGTGGATTTTCAGTTAGCGTTGAACTTCATGTGTATATAGTCAATCTTACCCTGTACATAAGTTGATATTCTGGTATTTTCCCTGGAAATCCACCGATTGCGAAATCGACGGGTGGGTTAAATCGAACTGATTATTACTATTATTATTATTATTATTATTATTATTATTATTATTATTATTATATAATACGTTATTGGTCGAAGGCGTCTTTCTGCGTTGTTCTAAACTTTACCAAACGGACGTATCAGACTGTAACCATAGAAACGTGGGAATAAATTGCGTCGAACTCATCGGGATGGAATTCAGCAGGCCTATTTTATTCTGCTGATGGGCTTTGATAAAAAGCTTATTTTATACAGCCTTTTTGTGTCTGGGGTTTTCAAATCCTGTAATCCAGAACTTATTTTGGAAGGCACCAGATCAAGGAAAGCTCTGGTGTATGATTTCACACGGAAATTGTCTTCTAAATTTGTTTTGCATTAGCAGTGTTGCAACGCCTCTGTGTCAATTAAAAGAATTTGAATTAAGACATCACATGTTTGCAGTTGCAGTGAAATAATGGAGACTCCGTTCCTTTTGCTTCCTTTTAAATCTGTTAAATGAACCTCCCATTTTCAGTTCCCAAATGCTGCTAAACGACGTTTAAAATATGAGGCGTTGGATCGTCTCGGTAGCAATTCTGATGTTGGACACAATGCAGTTTCATTTTGATGTTTGGTTTTGATTTTTAAATGAGAAATCCTCAAGTCGTCTCCAGAAATATTCAGAAACCAAGTACAGCCAGGGAGGCTTTCTTTTAGATTTTTAGATGGGTTCGCTCAAATCAAATATCACATTTCTGGAGCTTCTTTTTTTCTATGGTTACAAGATGTGGAATTCCCCAAGTCTATTGATGTTTCACCTTGTGCAAATCTGGCTCCGTCAATAGAGTTTTTATCCCAAAATTTGGTGCCAAATTAATTCGGCAGGGCAGCAAGTGAGGTGTGTACCTACCTGGTTTTGGTGTAGAAGTAGGAGACGGGGCCATGTGAATGTACCTGCTCTACACCTTTACCTGTTTTAAAGCCCTTTCATTGGTCTTACATACCCTTCTGACTGTGTGGGCCCAATTATGGTGTAATGTACGGAGAAAGGGTAAGCTAATTCATCAGGAGCAATAAAACAGCCACACCAAAAAGGAAAAGAAAAACATTTCGGAATATATGTACAGTTCCCCTCTGTTTGCGTTTTTTCTTTGCTGTCTCTAAATATATTGTTAGAAGTTAAAAGCTGCCCCTGCTCCCCTTCCAGCCATGATTAAAGGAAATCTTTTACATCAATACTCCACTTTGACCCCCTCAGAATAAATCCGCAGCTAGGGAGGAATCTACCTATCCGAAGGCGATCTTCCTTTCCGGATTTCACACGACCTTCAGGACAAGATCCTAATATACAGGTAATCCTTGACTTTTATAACAGTGTTGGGGCCCACCAGCGGCCAACAGAGCTGGCAGCAGATTCAGATAGTGAGGAGGTTGGGGAGGAACGTGGGCCAGTCCTGGAGTCTGGGGAAGGCTCGGATGAGGACTCGGAGTCGGAGACAGAGAAGGAGCCAAGGCCATCTGGTAGTTCTTTGCTGCCTCCGGAGTCTGACATCAGTGAGGCAGAAGAACAGCGTGAGCCTGTTCCCAGTGTGCGCATGCACAGAGCTGCCAGAAGACAGGAACAACTAAGAAAACAGGGTCGACTTGGGAGTAAGGCTTGGAGATGATTGACCCCTCCCATAAGACATAAAAGAGAAGGGAACGGGACGTGAGCTTTTGCAGGAAGCAATTAGTTCATCTGGTCGGTTAAAGCTCTGACTTTGTGCTAAGTTTGACAGTATACTAAATAGCACATTGGCCCCAACACTCTGGGTCCCCATTTGACCCACCTCGGAAGGATGGAAGGCTGAATCAACCTTGAGCCGGTGAGATTTGATCCGCTGATCTGCTGAACTAGCAGTCAGCTGAAGTAGCTGCAGTACTGCAGTCTTAACCACTGCGCCATCTCGGCTCTTCTACATTTAAGCATCAAAGCCAGCTTGTCTCCCGATAGACCCCTGATGATGTAGGCCAGGGGTCTCCAACCTTGGCAACTTTAAGACTTATGGACTTCAATTCAAAAAAAATTTTTGTAGTAAAGTTTTTTTTATTTTTAAACAGACAGACAAACATACAATACATCTTTTCTAGACAGAACAATGATCCGGTCATAAATTTGTACAAATTTTTGTTCATCTTTAAAACAATTTTGTACCTTCAAAATTTTTGGCATAACATTTATTTCTCTCTAATTTTAAAAAATCTGATCTTACCCTTCCTCATAACTTAATTCAAATTTTTCTTTTTCCTCCCTAAAATTTGATCCCTTTAATTTGCATTGACACAACATAATATCATCTCCAATTATTTATCAAATATACCAAATAATACCTTTATTTCACATTTCTACATCATTCACCTTATTAATAAAAACCAATTAAATCTAACTCTTACCCCCAATGTGACAACTATTATAGTGTTATATGTTAAACTTATTCATATTTCTAAATCTATTACAATTTTTAAACTTCCATACAATTTTGCCCTTCTTCTTAACTTCTATTCCTAATATAATTAGATTTTTCTTTTTCTTCCCTAAATTTAAGGAAATGGTTGTGAACTGCATTATGGTGTATTATTTGAATTAAGATTTTTACTCAGTTGACTTTCTTTTGAACACTCTTAATTAATTAGGGAAAATATAACAAAAACCGGAAATAATTGTATCATTTGGAATATTGGATAAAGAAATTGGAGATGATGTTATGTTGTGTGAATGCAGAATTCTGAGAATTGAAGTCCACAAGTCTTAAAATTGCCAAGGCTGGAGACCACGATGTAGGCTACCTTCACCCATTGTATGTATTAAATGAATAACTTACTTCCAAGCAGCTACCATTTGTATTTATTTGTGACTTGGGCTTAGAAAAAGCAAGAAAATTCTTCTAACAATATCTCTACACACAAACACACATAATATATGTACACTGGCACGCACACAAAAGCCATATTTATTTGGTAGCTGTATGCTGCCTTTATATGCTCTCGTGCCAGCTGTGTCCCTATTTTTTTTTCCCAAATAAGGAAATGAATTAGGGGGAAAAATCCATATAGGGTTGAAATTAACTCGTCCGCTGTTCAATGTGGTTAAAATAATGCTTCCCAGCTGGGGCCGTGGTTTATATTAAACGGACGTTGTGTCGAGCTGTAGTTTCATTTTTTATTACCTGTTTGTATGACCGACACACCGCCTCCCTCAATCCCATCAATTTCTCATGCCTTTGCTTTTAGTTCATCCAAATTATGCGTTCAGAAGATTTTTTTAAAGCATATTTTTCTTCTTTTTCTTTTTTTTAAAAAAATATTTTTATTGTTTAGACATAAATATATTGAATACAGTGCAGTTGTCTTGGCATTCCACTTGCCATGAAACAAAAGTAAAAACAAACTAACATATAAACTATTTTAAACAGTGCTAGTGCTGTACAGTTATTTCTGACCATCATATTCTAGAGTATTAAATTTATCTTTCCTTCTAGTACCTACATTCTAATACATATATAGTATCTCTTTCCATTTCCACCTAACCGGATTCCGTCGCATTCTAACTTCCAGCCATTGATAGAATCTATTCCATATAGCATAGTATTCTGTATCCCCTTTATCTTTTATTTTTAACGTTAGTCTGTCCATTTCCGCACAGATCAGTATCTTCCTTACTGTCTCTTCTTCTGAAATGGTATTTTCGCTCTTCCGCTGCTGCACGTATACAATTCTTGCCGCGGTCAAGGTGTGTCGTATTAGGTATATTGTCCCTTTACCATAATATAATGTCTAATAAGAATAGTTCTGGCTTAAACTATATGTTGCCTAGTCATTTTTTCTAACCACATATGAATTTGTATCCAAAATTCCTTTGCCTTTATACAGGTCTACCACATGTGGTAATATGTACCAGGTATTCTTAAGAACCTGAGGTTATACTCTTTCACTTCGGACTTTATACACTTTCCCACAAGGGAAAGTAGTTTGCTCCAATGTCTTGCTTATCAAGCTAAGATTTTGAATGATGGCTCATCCCATAACCGCTCCACACTCATGTAAAAACTTCAGACTTTATCCCTGGCTCGCTCTCCTAACCTGATGGAGAAGAATGGGATGGGGAAAAAAATAAAGATGAACAGCGGCCGTTTGAAAGAAAAAGGAAAGAATATTCAAGCTTGATCTTTTTTTCTGCTTTTCAGAAAAAAAAAAGGAGGGGAAAGAGAAAAAAAAGAAGCCAATGGCTTTGTTAGTCCTCGACTTATGACCATAATCGGATCCACCATTTTGACTGCAAATCGTGATGATCCTAAAGTGTGCTCTCTCACCGTATCACCAACATCTGATTTTACAGACTTTTTTTTTTGTTTCCTTGCAGCGATTGTTAAGCAAACCCTTTCTTCGCCATGGGGCAATTTTGGCCAAGTTGTGATTTCTGACAAACATGTCCTAAGTGGCCACTTGATCATGGGGTGCTGCAAAGGGCCCTAAATGTGGACGGGTTGCCAAGCACCCAACATACGGTCATGTGACTGTTGGGGGTGGGGTGGGGAAGAAGATATTTGGAAATTCGAATACGGGGTCACAAGTCCCATTTTGGGCTTCTGTTGTAACTTGTAACGATTGCTAAGTGACCAGTCATAAATTGAGGTCTACCTGTAATCTGTCTTTATTTATCTCTGATAAAGCTAGTTAGCCCTGTTTTGATGAAGGAGAAGGAAAGCCTGCTGTACAAGTGGGATAGTGGAAGACAAAACCCACGGTTAGAAATCATCCTCCGTCTTCCTCGGATCATCCATATTCTTTATGGATGATCCTAGGATCTTCCTAGGATCTATCTATTACACACTCTCTCTGTGTGTAATAGATAGATATAGATATAGGTAGGTAGGTAGCTAGAGATAGATAGATAGATAGATAGATAGATAGATAGATAGATAGATAGAAGTAGATAGGTAGATATACACATAGTTATTATAGATAGATATAGATAGATAGTAGATAGTAGTTAGATGCTTGATAGATGATAGATACAGATAGATAGAGAGAGAGAGAGAGAGATAGATAGATAGGTAGATATACATATAGATAGATATAGATAGATAGTAGATAGAAGTTAGATGATTGATAGATGATAGATAGATAGACAGACAGACAGACAGAAGATAGAAGTTAGATGATAGATACCCTGTTTCCCCGAAAATAAGACCAAACCGGAAAATAAGTCCTAGCATGATTTTTCAGGATGCTCGAAATATAAGCCCTATCCTCAAAATAAGCCCCAGTTAAGATTGTCAGCCAGATGGATGCATTTAGTAACGTATTTCCCCCAAAATAAGACCTAACCAGAAAATAAGCTCTAATGCGTCTTTTGGCGCAAAAATTAATATAAGACCCTGTCTTATTTTCGGGGAAACACAGTAGATGACAGACAGACAGACAGACAGACAGGATAGATAGATAGATAGATAGATAGATAGATAGATAGATAGATAGATAGAGGTTCAAACACATATTACCAATAAAATTCTAAACAAACAATTTAAAATGAGAGTAGGGAAAAATACAAGAGTTATAGGATAAAATACAATAATTTAATACATAAATATATAAAATAGAATAAAATGAGATAAAATTATTTCTTTTATCACCCCTGCAATCTACCCCAATCATGCCGATCTCATTCGGACCATTTTAGTCAGAAATTGTGCTGCCTTAAATGTCGTTTTCAGATTCTGGCCACGTATGAGAAATGTTGTTTTAATATTTATTTATTTTTTAATTTGATTTATATGCCGCCCTTCTCCGGAGACTCAGGGCGGCTTACAATGCGTTAAGCAATAGCCTTCATACTTTTGTATATTTATACAAAGTCAGCTTATTGCCCCCACAATCCGGGTCCTCATTTTACCTACCTTTGAAAGGATAGAAGGCTGAGTCAACCTTGAGCCTGGTGGGATGTGAACTTGCAGTAATTGCAGGCAGCAGATGTTAAGTGGATGTTAATCACTGCCTTAGTCTACTGAGCCACCAGAGCTCTTTTATGGGCCTCCCACTGGGGCATATGTTTAATATGTGGATCAAGGTACTTCTCTCTCTCCTTATATAAACCGCAATCAAATAATAATAATATATGAGTCAGATCTACCTCTTTGGCTCCACAGATACACGTACGTTCATTGTATGGGATAGAATGGAATCTCCCAAATCTATATCCAAGTGGATTTATCCTGCTACTGGTTTGTTATTCTCTTCTTGCCTTTCCATCTTCCAGCGCTAGGTGGCGCTGCTTTCCTGTGGGAAAAAAAAGAATCCCATTACACAGGTAGTACTCGACTTACGACCACAAGTGAGCTCAAAATTTCCACTGCTAAGCAAGACAGTTCTTCTGTGAGTTTTGTCTTGTTTTGTGACCTTTTTTGTTACAGTTGTGAAGTGAATTGCTACAGTGGTTAAGTTAGTAACATGATTGTTAAGCAGATCTGGATTCCCCGTTGACTCCGCTTATTGGAAGGTCACAAAAGGAGAAGGTCCTACGACCCCAGGACACTGCAACCGTCATAAATACGAGTCAGTTGCCAAGCCTCTGAAATTTGATTACGAATTTTGATCACGTGACCATGGAGAGGCCTGCAATGATTGTAAATGTAAAAAAAATCCTGTTGTAAGTCACTTCCCCGCCCCCCAGTGCCATTCAAACGGTCACTAAACACATAGTTGTAAATTGAGGACTACTTGTACTTTGGTTACTTGTTTATTTGCTACAAAGAACAAAAGAAACATTTGCTCTACTCAGAGGTGGGTTTCAGCAGGTTCTGACCAGTTCTGGAGAACCGGTAGCGGAAATTTTGAGTCATTTGGAGAACCGGTAGTAAAAATTCTGATTGGCCCCGCCCTCATCTATTCTCTACCTCCCGAGTCCCAGCTGATTGGGAGGAAATGGGGATTTTGCAGTAACCTTCCTCTGGATTGGGGTGGGAATGGAGATTTTACAGTATCCTTTCCCTGCCACGCCCACCAAGCCACACCCACAGAACCGGTAGTAAAAAAATTTGAAACCCACCACTGTCTCTACTACTTACTAAAGTGCTACGAAGGAACGCACGCTGAATTTTTCCAGGCAATGTCTCTCCCCGAGATATTTTTCCTCTCTACCTTCCCGCTCCTTCGATCCGTAGTCACAATTTTAAGAAAATGAACCGATCCTTCTGAAAATGATTTCTGAGGCCAGGAATCAAGAAGAGAAGGAAAGAAACCGCATGGTTAAATGTTTGCTGAAGGAATTCTAGTTCATCGGAATGCTTGCCTCTTCTTCGTTTATTTATCTTGAACTGGGAAATATATATATTTGGGAGGAGTCATGAGATGAGGGTGTAGCTAACTGAAGAAGACAAACTAGTCAGAAATAGATCTATCTTAGTCTCCCTTAAGTCTCACAACAGACAGCAAAATGCTGGTTTGATGTCTGATAAAGCCTAGAAACTAGTGAATGAGATTTCACTGAGCTATGGCTGTATAAAGATCTTGATTTACGTAGTATGTATGTATATATATATATATATATATATATATATATATATATATATATATATATATATGAAACTTAAACTGATGTGCAAAATTCCTTTTGCGGTACGTTTTCGGGAACGGATACGTATTCAAGGACCACCCGAAATGTGTTGCAATTTCAGTGAAATCGTCACAAGGAAGAAATTCCCAACCCCTTAATGATCTACCCAATTCCTCGTTTGGCAGAGTCCTTTTATCTTTCTGACTTAACGATCAAGTTTTGGATTAACGTAGAAGAGCAGCCACGAATTTAGGTGATGGATTCTGTAAAATCGTGCTTATTTCCCCTTAACCCTAATCCTAACCCTCAAAATAACAATAAGGATTTTTTTTTTAAAAAAAGAAATGCTAGTTTAAAGTTTTCTTAAATAAGCAAAGCACCCACATATACCGCAGTTTGGGGGGGGGGGTAAATGCACAACGTTTTGTGCTAGAGAGTCTTGCTCACCGGGTACTCTTAACACATGTGGGATGTAAAGATCTTGTTAGGATACGTGTGTATATGTGTAGAGGGTCTTCTTTAAGTACCAGCTACTATTTATTTATTTATTTATTTATTCATTCATTCATTTATTTGGTTCGATTTATATTCCGCCCTTCTCCAGAGACTCAGGGCGGCTTACAATGCGTTAAGCAATAGCTTTCATACTTTTGTATATTTATACAAAGTCAGCTTATTGCCCCCACAATCCGGGTCCTCATTTTACCCACCTCGGAAGGAATGAAGGCTGAGTCAACCTTGAGCCTGGTGAGATTCAAACTTGCAGTAATTGCAGGCAGCTGGTGCTACTTAACAGCACTTTAGCCTGCTGCGCCGCCAAGGGTCTTAACATCGCAAGTGGGAGAAACCACTTTTTCTCTTTCCTCTATTCTAGGATAACAATAAAAGCAACTTTTAACTTAAGGAGGTAGACAAATTGACCTCTATGCCCCTCCACCTTTTCACAAGATTTTTGCTACCGGTTCTCTGAACCACCCGCCGCCATCGCTACCGGATCGGGCGATCCGGTCTGAACCGGGAGCATTTTACCCCTGTCCTTAGTGCTCTCTTAGTTTGGTTGTTTTCTTGCAGACATTTCATAACCAAACAAGGTAACATCATCAGTACTAGAAGGAAGTGGGGCTTACAGAGAGGAGGAGGAAGAGGTAGTGGATGATGATAATGATGTGGTGGTGGTGGTAGTGGTGGAGGAGGAGGACTGTGGGATTCTTGGTACTCTCTGAGCTTGGTTGTTTTCTTACAGACCTTTCATTACCCAAACTAGATAACATTAGTGCACAGAACATCATCAGACACCCCCCCCCCAAGCCACAAATAATTCTCCTTTATCGTTAATTACTTCAAAATCCAATTAGTCCTACCATGCTGGGAGACGATGGCGCTGCCATCTTCCTGTCCTTTGCACGGTGTCCATCACCGAGTTGGGAGTTTTAAAAATCCACTCCACTCCGACCTCAATCTGACCAGATCCTCCTGCCCTCCCTCCCCCTCCCCACTTCTCCTCTCCACTTTCCTAAATAGAAACAGCTAACAATATGCAGTCATTATGAGCAAGGTCGGGATTGGTGATGGCCCAGAGGGAATGATTTCAAAATAGACCGTGGAAGATTTTTTTTTTTTTTTAAAGGCAGGAGGATCTTCTTGGCCTTGAAATGTTCCCTCTTTGCGAGATGCGGGAGGCAAATCTCAACGTCCCTAAAATTATTTTAGGGAAGCCGGTAGAGATGCTGACCTTTTTGTCTAATCCATCCGGAGGGATGCACCTTTTGAAATGTGTGGCTGCCAAACTTGTGCCGTCAGAAAGATGAGAGCTGCCTGAGGATGTTTCCGCAGGAGAAAACGCGCGTTTCCGTTTTATATCTATCCATTGGCAGCTTTGCGGATGGTCGTTCCTGATTTATAACGGATAAAAAGATTGAGCCGGGCTCCTGAGCTGCTTTTCTGCCACAGGTTTTTGGGTGACACCTCTCTGCTCTATGCTAGTATCCAATTCTACGGTGACTTGGAAGATCAATGAAAAGGTAGGTGCTAAATTTTGGGCAAAAGGATGACAGATGGCTAGAAAAGACGGCAGGGAAGCATGCAGCTTTTTAAACCTGAACTGTTTTTTATTAGGTATAATATCAGGAAAAATCAGATAAGAAAAGTACCCAGTTTCCCCGAAAATAAGACATCCCCTGATAATAAGCCCAATCGGGCTTTTGAGTGCATGCGCTAAAATAAGCCCCCCCCCCCTGAAAATAAGCTCTCCCCGAAAATATTTAAACACAGAGCTGGAAATCAGGTAAGACAGCAAGAGGAGCCCCATCCTGCTCCATGCACCCCAAAATAATAAAACCTCCCCAAAAATAAGGCCAAGCGCTTTAAGATTTAAAGATTCGTTGAAATGAGTCTAGAGATTAAGGAATATAGATAAAATTTTGATTTATAAGTTGAAATAAAAAATAGAGTTGTACATATTTGGGAAGTAAGATTTGTGGTGATAAAATGTAAGGTAAACACTTAGATTAAGATGTTAGAATATTTTTAAAATTTGTGTTTTTGATTTCTATGTTAAAAGATGCAAGGGAGGGAATTAAGTTAGATAGAATTTTGATTGATAATTGGAAATAATGAGTAGAGTTTATTTGGAAATTAAGGTTTTGGTGATACAATAGATTGGTTTAGAATAAGACATTAAGAATTTGTGTTAAAAATTTGAGTTTTGATTTTGAATTTTAAAAGATGTAACCAGAAAATTGGGATTAGAGCTTGTTAAAGGAATGTAAACGATTGTACCTATCAATGACCGGATCAAGACTTTGTTCTTAAAAGATATATTTTATGTTTATGTTTGGAAAAAACAATAAAAAATATTTTTAAAAATAAATAAAAATAAGGCCAAGCGCTTATTTCGGGGTTGAAAAAAAATATAAGACAGGGTCTTATTTTCGGGGAAACACAGTATGTATTTAATATTATATGTTAAAATTATAATAAGGGTAACACATATTTGGTTCTACATATGCTAACAGCAGTTAGGATCGTATATGCTCAATGTTGGAAAAACCCCAGAAACTCCTGCAGACGATATTATAATCAAACAATTCTGGAATGTGCAGAGATGGATACGTTAACCCTAAAAATTAAAGGAAAAGAAGATTTGGACTATTACATAATATGGGAACTAGTCTATAAATGGTTAAACAACTGATATTGAGGTTAGAGGAGTGGAATTAGGTGAAATATGGTTTACAGGAGAAAGAAAAACGGATGAGTAAATATCTATGATGGTTATATAATCGATAATATAATGGAAGATAATATAATATGTTATAATATGATTGATGTTATCGTATTTTTGTTTTTATATATATAATGATGATGATTTTTGAATGCATATGTTAACACCTTGGATACCTAGAGAGCATACTGCTCAACGTAGAAAGGAAATGTATGATATAAAACAATAAAAAATATTTCAAAAAAAAAATTTACATGTCGCAACAGCAGCGAGGATTATATTCGCACAACATTGGAAAAATGAAGAAACGCCGCGAGAGGAAGAGGTAAATTAAGAAGATACTAGACTTCTGCAGAAATGGATAGATTGACGTTGAAAATTAAGCAGAAAGAAGACACAGGATACTATCAAACATGGAATCTATTTTATCAGTGGTTGGGGAAAAAAGGGGTTGAGATTAAGAACGTAACCAATATTGTTAAGCAAATTAAAGACCCAGACAACACAATGTTTATTAAGCACTAAGAAATGTAATTAATAAAAAAAATCAATAAAAATGTTTAAAAGGGGGGGGGGAGAAAAGATAAGTGCTAAAGGGACCAACACACAGGATTTTCCTTGTAGAGCCTTGGTGGTGCAGTGGACTAAAGTGCTGTTAAAGTAGCACTTAGCTGCCAGCTGCCTGCAATTACTGCAAGTTCGAATCTCACCAGGCTCAAGGTTGACTCAGCCTTCCATCCTTCTGAGGTAGGTAAAATGAGCATCCAGATTGCAGGGGCAATAAGCTGACTTTGTATAAAAAAGAACACCGCTTAGGTGGGGCCGAAAGCCCTACTAAGCAGGTATATACAAAAGTATGAAGGCTATTGCTTAACGCATTGTAAGCCGCCCTGAGTCTCCGGAGAAGGGCGGCATATAAATCAAACCAATAAATAAATAAATAAATAAATAAATAAATAAATAAATAAATAAATTAAGGAGACTTTCAATGAACCATTATGGATCTGAGGTTCCTGGTTTGAGTGTCCAGAAATTAACTGTTCTAAACAGCAAAGGAAATGGGAAAAAAAGAACCTTGTTGTTTCCTATATGTGCTTTAGTTTGATACTGGATACTTAGCCCTGACCGGGAATGCAACAGCTAAACAGCACAGAGGAACGAACCAAGGAGCTTTTGTGAAATCCAAAATAACAACATTGCAATGGTGTGGGGGTTTTTTTTGTTTGTTTAATTTTGATTTATATGCCGCCCTTCTCCGGAGACTCAGGGCGGCTTACAATGCGCTAAGCAATAGCCTTCATACTTTTGTATATTTATACAAAGTCAGCTTATTGCCCCCACAAACTGGGTCCTCAATTTACCTACCTTAGAAAGGATGGAAGGCTGAGTCAACCTTGAGCCTTGATGAGATTCGAACCTGCAATAATTGCAGGCAGCTGGTGTTAATAACAGGGTGTATTAAACCACTGTACTACCAAGGCTCTTGCTTCCATCCCCCCCCCTTCAAGGACAGAAGTATTTGGTGATTAGGTAGTTACTGACCGTTCGAGAAGAAACTCTCGGGATCTTTGGGTTAGAAAAAAAAGGATTCGGAGCAAACAGAATTAATACGAAAGTCCAGTTGCCACAGGATGGGAGGTGAGATGTCATCTCTTCGTTTTTGCTTCTGGAGATTTTTCAACTCTGCACCTCAGTCTCTGCTTAGCCGTTCACTGGGAAAGTGACAATGGCTCAATTTGCTGCACCAGGAAAGCACTTCAGGCTACGCCTGTGAGCTGGTTGGCATGACTGAAATTTCTGCCCAATCTTACAAGCTGCCTGCTACTTATTTCTTTGGCAGGCTTTCTGAATCTGCTGGGATAAAATGCCACACTGGAACAGGTCAGGGAAGGCTGATCACAGCTCTTCTCCCCTCTGGGTGCCTGCGGGAATAACCACCGTTTTTATTTCCAGCAAAATGCAACTACCGTGTTTCCCCGAAAATAGGACCCAACTGGAAAATAAGTCCTAGGATGATCTTTCTTTCTTTCTTTCTTTCTTTCTTTCTTTCTTTCTTTCTTTCTTTCTTTCTTTCTTTCTTTCTTTCTTTCTTTCTTTCTTTCTTCCTTCCTTCCTTCCTTCCTTCCTTCCTTCCTTCCTTCCTTCCTTCCTTCCTTCCTTAATTTTTTTATTTTTCAATATAATAATTCCATCTTCAATTCCATCTTCGTCCTGGTACAGATATCTTTATACAGTAATAATCAAAATGTACGGCAATGTTCATTACTTTAACACTAATTCTATAGTATTTAAAATGATATAATTAAACATAATAATCATAATATTTGCGTCTCTCTCTTAACGTACCTTTTTTATTTCACTAATCTTGGTTAAAATGGTTTTTTTGTTTCCCTGTTTCTAACTTCCATTTATATTGTCTAATCATTGATAAAATAAGTCTCATGTCATGTAATATTTATTTTGTTCTTTTTCCCTGATTGCTAGTGTTAGTTTATTAATTTCTGCACATTCTAATATTTTCCAAATCACATTTTCATCTGTGGAAATCTCTTCCCTTTTCCAATTTTGTGCAAATACAATTCTAGCTGCAGTTAATATATGAATAATTAAATATGCATTCCCCTTATTATGTTTTTCAGGTAAAATCCCCAACAAGAATATTTCTAACTTTAAGTCAATGTGCTGCTTTATCATTGTTTCCAACCACATATGTATTTTTGTCCAATACTTTTTTGCCTTTGAGCATGTCCACCACATATGATAATATGTCCCAGGTATCTGGTGGTATGTCCAACATTTAGCTGATTTATCTTTAAACATCTTTGCCAATCTTGCTGATGCAAAATGCCATCTATACAACATCTTATACAAATTTTCTTTATATGCAGTTGACATTGTTAATTGTTAAGATCTCATTGCTATCTTCAAAATTTCCCTGTGAACAATGAAGCTATAAATGCCAAACTAAAAAGGACATGTACCTTAAAATCTATCTATCTATCTATCTATCTATCTATCTATCTATCTATCTATCATCTATCTATCATCTCTATCATCTATCTATCTATCTATCTATCTATCTATCTATCTATCTATCTATCATCTATCATCTCTCTCTCATCTGTCTGTCTGTCTGTCTGTCTGTCTGTCTGTCTGTCTGTCTCTATCTATCTATCTATCTATCTATCATCTATCTATCTATCTATCTATCTATCTATCTATCTATCTATTGTACCTATCTATCATCTATCCTCTTCCTGTCCACGCTCTGCAGAACCTCAGAGAAAGAAAGAAAAACTGCTTGCATTCAAACGAAGAAGTCCAAAGGCAGAGGAAATCTGACTGATAATGCAGTTATCTTCATGTATTATGTTAACCACTGTGGTAGCAGGGTGTCCTTTTACAAAACCCGTCTGTATTTAGAGCTGCTAATTAAGGGAGGAAGGTTGGAGCTTGTTTGTTCCAAACCAGCTGCCAGATTTCCTAATGGGGACCTTTGCTGTCATGCAAGATTGTCCTTCTCCCTCTCCTTCCTTCCTTCCTTCCTTCCTTCCTTCCTTCCTTCCTTCCTTCCTTCCTTCCTTCCCTCCCTCCCTCCCTCCCTCCCTCCCTCTGCCATTTGCAACCTTTGCAATCTATCTATGGCTCCCTAGCTCTCCATTATGACTCTGGGCTGTGCATGTCCCTTGGAACCTGTTACGGACTTGCATCCACTCCATCAGAATAGAGCTGCAAAGGACCTTGGAGGTCTTCTAGTCCAACCCCCTGCTCAAGCAGAAGACCCTATACCATTTCAGATAGGTGGCTATCCACTCTTTTCTTAAAAACCTCCAGGGACTGGAGGTTAATTGGTTAAGCCCCAATTAAGTTCCACTGGTTAATTGTCCTTCCTAAGAAACTTAGGAAGTTTCTCCTTAGTTCCAGGTTGCTTCTCTCCTTGATTAGTTTCCATCCATGGTTTCTTGTCTTGCAGTCTGATGCTTTGGAAAATAAGTCGAGTCCCTCTTCCTTGTGGCATCCCCTCAAATACTAGAACACTGCTATCATGTCACCCCTAGTCCTTCTTTTCTCTAGACTGGCCATACCCAATTCCTGCAACCGTTCTTCGTATGTGTTTGTCTTTCCAGGCCTTTGATCATCCTAGTTGCCCTTCTTTGCACTTTTTCCAAAGTCTCAACCTCTTTTTTGTAATGTAGTGACCAAAACTGGATGCCGTACTCCAGGTGTGGCCTTACTAAGGCTTTTATCAAGCGGTACCAATACCGTCAAATACTTACTCTCTACATGGTGTATACGTGAAGGGTGAATCTTCTTACACCCTACGTATCTTGCAAGAAACAGACGAGGCTCAACCTGAAACTGCTATTTCCTCAGCTACCTGAAAAGTTTGTCTTTGAGATGGCAACTTAATGGGGTTGCTTCTTCAGTGTTAACGCATGAAAAGAGCTGAAATCTAATGTTGGCGGGCAGCTCATTTCTCATTGTATGGGTGTCATTACCGCGCTCCCAACATCAGCTTTGTTCATGCCCCTTACCTACTTTTGAAGTAATTTTTGAGAATTACACCCGACGCATTGCAAAGCCCTCTCTAATTTAATTAAGGTAGGATAATTCTCTTATCCCGAAAGTAACACTCCTGGGCATTGCCTCTGGTGTACGCAGGTTATGAAAGGGCTTTCTTGCAATAGAATGGGCAGTCTCTGTACAGATTTCATTAGTCCCGTCAGCGCCAATGCTCTGTGCCATGGCCCCTATCAGCCATTCAGGAAGTGAGCTGTAGGAATACAGATAATCACTCGGCCTTCAAGATAAGAAAGTGGTTGAAATGCCTGGTTCAGCGACAGATAAAGGAAGCTGTCCATTCCAGCGAGATTGAGCCAGACTTTCATTTCTCTCCATTGAGTCAAAAGCTGTGGGCCGTCCTTGGTGGTCTGCCCAACGAGTGCGAGAGGACATCAAAAAAGGAGGAAAAAATGGGCACCCTTTATCAGAGTTCTTCGTTGCATAAGTCCCTTGGTTTGAGCATGGGGGCATCATGTGTCTCCGATTACATCAAGAAATTTGCGGTAAGGAAACGTCTCTCTTTATTTCAGTTTTGCGACGCTACTTCCAGGAAGTTCGTTTCTCTGCCGCGGTTTCATCGGGAAACAACTTTTTATTCGAAGGGTGAAATCATCTTGAGCGATGGGGCCAAGATTTCACCTGCCTTGGTTTTCCTTCCATGCTTTAATTGTTAATATTAAGAAACAGAAGGTCTCGCGGCCGTTTGTAGCTTTACGGGCTCAACATCAAACTGACCCTTGGGAGAGACTCATGCAATGCGATGTGTTTTAAAAGCAAAGGAAATAATCTTAATATATAGATCAATGTATATGGTTCACATTTCTAAAGAGTTCTCCAAATGAAGTTTGAGGTTACAACTGTTTGAAACAGAGATAGATAGATAGATAGATAGATAGATAGATAGATAGATAGATAGATAGATAGAT
>WNWU01000119.1:224498-244144 GCA_012654045.1 Ptyas mucosa | reverse complement strand
AGAATAGAATAGAATAGAATAGAATAGAATAGAATAGAATAGAATAGCAGAGTTGGAAGGGACCTTGGAGGTCATCTAGTCCAACCCCCCTGCTTAGGCAGGAAACCCTCCACTACTTCAGACAAATGCTTATCCAACATCTTCTTAAAAACTTCCAGTGTTGGAGCATTCACAACTTCTGCAGGCAAGTTGTTCCACTGATTCATTGTTCTCACTGTCAGGAAATTTCTCCTTAGTTCTAAGTTGCTTCTCTCCTTGATTAGTTTCCACCCATTGATTTTTGTCCTGCCTTCAGATACTTTGGAGAATAGCTTGACTCCCTCTTCTTTGTGGCAGCCCCTGAGATATTGGAACACTGCTATCAAGTCTCCCCTAGTCCTTCTTTTCATTAAACTAGACATCCCCAGTTCCTGCAACCGTTCTTCATATGTTTTACCCTCCAGTCCCCTAATCATCTTTGTTGCTCTTCTCTGCACTCTTTCTAGAGTCTCCACATCTTGTTTACATCATGGCGACCAAAACTGAATGCAGGATTCCAAGTGTGGCCTTACCGAGGCTTTATAATGTGGTATTAACACTTCACGTGATCTTGATTCTATCCTTCTGTTTATGCAGCCTAGAACTGTGTTGGCTTTTTTGGCCACTGCTGCACACTGCTGGTTCATATTTAAATGGTTGTCCACTAGGACTCTAAGATCCTTCTCACAGTTAATATTATTGAGCAAATACTGTACCTGTGAATTTTGTTTTTCTTGCCTAAATGTAGAACCTTACTTTTTTCCCCATTGAATTTCATTTTGTTAGATAGCGCCCAATGTTCAAGTCTGTCAAGATCCTTCTGTATCTTGAGCTTATCTTCTGTTGATGTTGATACCAGTGCAAAACCCAGGTTGGCCTTTGCAGTTGTCCTGGGTGGCAGGGATGGGAGTAAAAGTTGGGTTCTTGGGGGAAGCCACAAGTAAGAGATTAATTCTTCCAGAGGGTATAGGCTCTAGTCAGTGATGGATACATCTCAGAAATGTGAAGAAACGATAAAAAGAGAGGAGGAGAGTCAAAAGCTTACACACCCACAGTTTTAACCTCTTGCAGTTGTTTTTGCAACGTGGATGTTCTCCGTCAATGTTCTCCAGCGTTATCTTATTCCTGTGAAAATATTTTTATAGAAAACAAAACGGGGACCAAGTTGGATGAGCAACACGGAACACGTGAAAAGGTAAACTTGCCCAGCACGGTCCTTTCCAAGGAGGACTCCAGACCATGTGCTGCAGAGAAGATGGCCCAGCTTGAACCAACAGAACCTTTGGGATGGGCGAATGGCTCCAAGGATTGCCCCAGACAAAAAGAAACTGGGAACAGGGACCTTGTCCAGAAGGACGGTCCTTTCTGCTTGAGTGGCAGCAATCCGACGGAGACCCAAAATATGGATGAAGAAAAATCTCCCCAGAAACAGGTGACTCCAAAACAGAAGGCAGGAGAAGCTGTGACTTCTACCTCGAAGTCTGGCGGTGAAGTTATAAGGACAAGGTAATTGGTAGTTCCTGATGTTCTACTCTTGGATTCTGAGAAAGAACATTGCAATAGAATAGAAGGGCATCTCACCCAGCTTCATGCTTTCCAGACTCCCCACCATGATATTTCTGGCCAACTGACAGGGACAACTTAAAAGCAGTAGGTTTTATGGGCACTTTGGCATGACCAGCCTTCGGTGGTCCACCGTCTATAGATGAGCAACCTCCATGGATAGTTTTCCTTTGAAGGAAAGCTGGTTTAAAGCTAGATAAGCTAGGAACCAGAATTTGTTTCCCTGGGTGGTAGCAATTGTTATGAAGTTAATTGGATGCTGAGTAAATAGAAATTATTTGATTGAATACAAGGAAAAACTTCCTGAGGACCACGTTGTACCTCTACCTACAAATGTTGTAGGTTCTCTGTTTCTGGAGGTCTTTAAGGAGCACTAATTGAATCATCTCTTAAGGATGATTAAAATGGTTTTCCTGTATTTTGCAGAGGGTTTATAGCACTAGCACATAGACTTATATACAGCTTCACATGGTTTTAAAACCCTCTCTAAGCGGTTTACGCAGTCACAAGTGGGTCCTCATTTTAGTGACCTTGGAAGGAGGGAAGGATGAGTCCACTTTAAGCCGGTCAGGATTGAACTCCTGACAGTGGGCAGAGCTAGCCTGCAATACTGCATTCTAACCACTGTGCCACCACTAGATGATTCTGTGGTCTCTTCTGACTCTAAAATTCTATGATTCAATGGGTACATTTTAAATTAGTTCCATCTTATGATATCATGTGAATCAGCAGTCCCGAGGAAGACAGTACAATAAAATTCCAAGTATCCCTTTGGATCCGGATTTATCGTTAAGTATTTCCTTCACTGAAACTTTCTGAACAATCTTATTGACAAGGGAATGTATCTGTGCCTTCTGTATCCTGACAAATACTTTACAACATATAGCATCCCCTGTGCTTGTCAAGTTAGCACCTTACAATACAACAGCGCTACTTTGCAATATATTTTAGTTATAGTTTAATACAGCAGTATTGTCTTTTCGACCTTAAAACAGAATTGCTGTTAAAAAACAGAATTCTGCAAAGCTGCCCAAGTGGAAATACAAAGATCATACAATCTTTAGAAAAAGGAATAATTGTAGATAGGGAGGGGAAACCTTTTATGTTTCTGATTCACTTTTCCAAAGTTGGGACTCTCAAACTAGTTTCAAGAATGGAATTGAAAACTCAAAGGGAGAAACTGGTAAAATCTCAACAAGATCTGAGATCTGATAAGATTTATCCTGAGGTGAGCGGTTGTCCAGGCTATCCTTTGTGAATGTACAAAGGTGGCAGAAGTGTGCAAAAATTATTGATTTTGGGGATAGATCCAGATATGATCTTGACTCAATAAAAGTCTAGTTCAACAATAAAAGACTAGCTCAACTGATTACCTTTGATACAGAGATAACGTCCACTAGGGGGCATCACCAGATACAAAAACCCAATGCATTTGAATTAAATGTCTTACAAAAGTCCATCTCTATTTTGCAAATACTGTAGTGTTTTTTCCCCGCAAGGGGAAGAAAATACAGAATTAAACAGACTTTAGGTGCTATGAAACACCCCATCCAATTAAGTCTGCTTAATATTCTCTTCCCAGGGAAGCATAGCAAAGTTCAGAGACGAGAGATTCTAGCAATTTGCAACAGCTCTGATTTCAGTATTTATACATTAGAGATCACTTCGGATCTTTGGTGATTGCTAAGCGGCTTACTCCCCATTGGTGTTGCTGCTTGGTAAAGAAGAAGTGGTCAAAAGAAAAGAGGGTACCACTCTTTTTTGTTGTTTATGGCTCCACCCACTGGTTTTTCAGCTGGGGAATTCTGGGAGTTGAAATCCAGAATTGCCATGGTTGGACGACTCTGGCTTAAGGCAGGGGTGGGCTGCTGGGGGTTCACAGGGGTTCGGTAGAACCTCTAGCTAAGATTCTGTGCAGTTTGGAGAACCCTCAAATCCCACTTCTGGCTGGCCCCGCCCACCCCACCCTGCCCCTCCCAGGAGTCCCCACACGGCTTGTTTTGGATGCCAGTAAGTGCAGGGTGCACACGGAGGCTTGGGGAAGGTGAAAAACAGGCTACCAGAAGTTCGGTAAGGCAGGAAACGGGCTGTTTCCGGCCTCTAGAGGGCCTCTAGAGCCTGGGGAGGCCACTTTTGCCCTCCCGGAGGCTCAAGGAAAGCCTCCAGAGTCCGGGGAGGGCAAAAATCCCCCCATGGTGCAGGAGGCCAACTAAGCCACGCCCACCATGGACACGGCCACCCAGCAACCAGGCAGAGAACCCCTTACTAAAATTTTTGAAGCCCACCCCTGTCTTAAGGGATTGGAGAGCTGCTGCAGTTAGAGCAATCAGTGTAGCATGAAAAGGATCATGGAGCTATTTTATCATCATGTCCATATCCACGAGCACATCTGAGAGATGGTCAAAGACAGCTTTCACTATATGATCTCTGTTGGCCTTCCTCAACCTGGTGTACTCCAGATCATCATCTAATGACCCCATAATCCCTTGCGGGGTGAAATCTGGGCAACTGAATGGAGCTGAGTGTTTACTGGCCAGATGCCTTTCCTGTCGCCAATGCAGAGTTATATTCAGCAGATATATTCTCATTGTGCCCAGAGAGAGAGAAATATCTGCCTCTATCTAGGATCGAACTCACGGCCTCCTGATTGTGAGGTGAGAGCTCCACCTCTAGGCCGCCGCACCACTCGCGGTGTACTCCAGAGGTTGGAACATAAATCCCATAATCATGGGATTATGGCCTTGGGCAGTATAGAGAATGGGGGTGAGTGATGCATGACACTTCTGAAGCCTGCCAACAGAAGAAAAGCTCTTCCTGAGTCCATGCCTTCCCGAAGCAACTGGGTAAAATCTTGATTAAATGAATTTCAAAAGCTACAAGGAAAGGACTAACCTCAATCTCTTTGCAGGCCTTCAATCGTTGCACAGATGAACGATGCTCCAGACAAGACTTTGAGAAGCAAGGAAGGAAGTGTTGGTAGCTCTGCAGGTAGACACGCCAGTGGGTTGGCTCCGTTCTCTCTGCAGCCTGTAAGTGAAGGAAGTAAGCCTCCTAAAGCTAAGGACAGCAGGACTGAGCCCACCCAAGAACTGAAAGGTGTCCATTCTCCCCATAAGAGGGGCGAGCAGATTCCTAAACTGTCAGGCCTTTCTTCACCAGCACCACTTCCAAAGGCTGAAGACGAAGGAGAAAGTCAACGCAAGACTCTCCCATGTCCAACTTCCACCCCAAAAGACTTTGGTGAAGATCTGGGAGCTTCAGGGAAAAGTCCCAAGGAGATGGCAAAGACCATCAAAGACGTCAAGCCAGAAACTCTGGAATCACGGAGGGTTTCTTTAGTGAGACGAGAAAGCAGATCCAGACAGGGAGCAGAGAAAGTTGCCGAGGTGACTCCATTCGTAGGAGCCACCAAAGCAGAAGAGATGGTCATTGGTAAGTAACCATTTCTGGATCAGTTTGTGAGAATCAAAAAAATAAATAAAATATAGCCTATTGATCTATGAGATTCAATAGGTCCTATGGATGATAGCAGGCCCCAGAAGAAAGAGACATGAACCAAAGTTTTCAGCTAGGATGGTTTCAAAATATACCAGAACTACCGTATTTTTGGGAGTATAAGACGCACCTACCTTTTTTGGTGAGGAAAAGAAGAAAAAGAAATCTGCCTGCCTCTGAGCAATTTTGCCTGTTGCAGCAAACAGCAAACAGCTTGCTTTACTTTCATTTTCATTTTCAGCATAGCTTGATTAGCACAAGGGAAAAAAAAAATCTGCTCCAGTAATTTACCTCTTTGCAGCAAGCAGCAGAGCCCTGCGCAAAACAACTGAGAGCAAATCAGCTGAGAGTCGGGAGGCGGATCCAATCAACTTGTGCTCATTAGGCTGTGCTGAAGCTGAAAGAAGCTGCTTTTTCTTGCTGTTTGCTTGCACGGAGGTAACTGCTGCGAAGCAGAGGCCAAAGGGTGGGGGCCAGTGGGTGGGCGGGGCTACATTCGGTGTATAAGACGCAGCTAAATTTTCACTCCCTTTTAGGGGGCAAAAAGGTGCCTCTTATATAACGAAAAATACGGTATTTGTAATCCTGCTGAGCCATTGCTAACTGTGACACATGGTGTTTGTTTGTTTTTTTTTTGCAAAGTATGCATTTGTATGGATACATTTAAAACGGGAAGAATGAAACTGTTGGAAATGAGGAACTGAAAATAATGTACACAGGTGTTTATGGAAAGTGACAGTTAGTGGTGAAGTGTGTACGTGGTTAGAAGAAGAATATAAAGGACAGGGTTAGAGATCAGCTCGGAGCCAAGCATGAAATCCAGCAGGTTCTGACAGGTTCTGGAGAACCGGTAGCGGAAATTTTGGGCAGTTCGGAGAACCGGCAAATACCACCTCTAGCTGGCCCCAGAGTGGGGTGAGAATGGAGATTTTGCAAAAACCTTCCCCCAGGAGTGGGGAGGGAATGGGGATTTTGCAGTATCCTTCCCTTGCCACGCCCACCAGGCCACGCCCACAGAACCGGTAGTAAGAAAAATTGGATTTCACCACTGCTCGGAGCCCTTTGATTTATAGCAGTCCATGTAGGATCTGCTGTATATCATTGGACCCCATTGCAATGGCTTGTTAATACAAGTGTATTAATGCTATTGTATCTTTTATATCTATTCATTTCTTGTGTTCCAAATTATTAGAAACACTAAACCTCTGATCTTAAAGTAAGAAGTATTGCTTGTGTCGTCGTCTTTGTTTCCTATTGGAATTTTCTTATCACAAACTGCAGAGTCTCTCTTGGGTTGCAACGACTTACAAATCCAAAACCTTGCATACAGGAGTTTCTGGGAGTTGAAGTCCACCCATCTTCAAGCTACCAAGGTTGAGACACACTGATTTAATACAAACTTTTTCTTCTCGTTCCACATCCGTCATCGGACGTTGGCGCAAGAAGGAGAAGAACTTTGCATGAAATAATAATGTGGTTTTATTTTGGCTGAAGTTCAGTTTTGGTTAAGGGACACGGTGGCTCAGTGGCTAAAACGCTGAGCTTGTCGATCGAAAGGTGGGCAGTTCAGCGGTTCGAATCCCTAGTGCCACGTAACGGGGTGAGCTCCCATGACTTGTCCCAGCTTCTGCCAACCTAGCAGTTCGAAAGCAGGTAAAAAGTGCAAGTAGAAGAATAGGGACCACCTTTGGTGGGAAGGTAACAGCGTTCCGTGCGCCTTTAGCGTTGAGTCATGCCAGCCACATGACCACGGAGATGTCTTCGGACAGTGCTGGCTCTTCGGCTTTGAAATGGAGATGAGCACCGCCCCCTAGAGTCGGGAACGACTGACTCATATGTGCAAGGGGAACTTTTACCTTTACCTTATTTTGGTTTAGTGTAGTTTAGTGGTTTAGTTTAATGCAAAGTACATATCTGCAAATGAGAATTGTGAATTTATCATTTATAGCATCTTTGTTGTGAGTGAACCAAGTTTTCAAATATTCAAAAAACTAGGGTTTTTTTTTTGAGATGTTTGAAACTAGTCATCTATGTAAATGAAATACTCAGAACTTTTTGTACTTGCTCCACTGCCTGAAATAGTTGGATTAATAATAAACTACCAACATTTGAAAATTAAAATATAAAAGCACAATCTGGCTATCAGTTTGCATGACTCTCCAAAAAGTTATACCTACCATTTTCTTCCCTTCTACCTACATCGTTGCAAACATCTTGAACTGTGGATAGTCTCTGATCTACTTACTTTATAGCTCTCCATCTGGAGAAAGAAAGAGGCACCAATAAAAGAGAATTTTTGTAGCTCAGGGTTGAAATGAGGGGTCCTCGGTGCTCTCTGAGCTTGCTTGTTTTCTTATAGATGTTTCATTAACCTAACTAGGTAACATCATCAGTGCTAGTTCAAAAGAGGAAGGGAGGAAGGAACAGAGGGAGGGAGGAAGAGCGAGCGAGAGACAGAGAGGGAGAGAGAGGGAGAGGGAGAGAGAGAGAGAGAAAGGAAGGAAGGAAGGAAGGAAGGAAAAGAAAGGAACGAAGAAAGGAAGAAAGAAAGGAAGAAAGAAAGGAAGAAAGGAAGAAAGAAAGGAAGAAAGAAAGAATTTTTGTAGCTCAGGGTTGAAATGAGGGGTTCTTGGTGCTCTCTGAGTTTGCTTGTATTCTTGTAGACCTTTCATTAACCTAACTAGGTAACATCATCAGTGGTAGTACCAAAGAGGAAGGAAGGAAGGAACAGAGGGAGGGAGGAAGAGAGAGAGAGAGAGAGGGAGAGAGAGAGAGAGAAAGAAAAAGAAAGAAAAGAAAAGAAAAGAAAGAAAAAAGAGAAAGAAAGAAAGAAAGAAAGAAAGAAAGAAAGAAAGAAAGAAAGAGAATATTTGTAGCTCAGGGTTGAAATGAGGGGTTCTTGGTGCTCTCTGAGTTTGCTTGTTTTCTTGTAGATGTTTCATTACCCTAACTAGGTAACATCATCAGTGCTTGTACCAAAGAGGGAGGAAGGAAGGAAGGAAGGAACAGAGGGGGGGAGGAAGAGAGAGAGAGGGAGAGAGAGAAAGAAAAAGAAAGAAAAGAAAAGAAAGAGAAAGAAAGAAAGAAAGAAAGAAAGAAAGAAAGAAAGAAAGAAAGAAAGAAAGAAAGAAGGAAAGAATATTTTTAGCTCAGGGTTGAAATGAGAGGTCCTTGGTACTTTCTGAGCTTGCTTGTTTTCTTGTAGACGTTTCATTACCCATACTAGGTAACAACATCAGTGCTAGTGAAAGAGGCCAATGAAAGATGTCAAGATGATGTCCAACTGTCTGTTGCAAGAAAAAATCAAAGCTCTGTTCCTCTGTTTCTTCTTCAGATGACAGTCCTCCTCCTCCAGCTCCTTTTGAGCATCGCATTGTGAGCATCAAACAAACCGAGTTAACCGCTTTGTACACTGTAAGCCACGATGAAGTGCTGGGAGGGTAAGTTTCATGATAGCACGATCACGAAGCAACTAATGCCTTGGAACTAATTTCTTAATCCCCCAGTTGCATAAATAAATATGAGTGTTATTTAGAAGGGGTGGTTTATTTTTAAAGTCTGCTGTAAGACCGTCACAAATCCAGTATTGTCCTCACATTGTTAGTTTGCAAGGACTGTTTTTGCTAGTTCAGTGAAGGTCACAGCACCCACATCCGTAGAGCGTAAGAATTATTTCAAAGGAAGCGCTTAAATAATATACTTAACCAAGCCATTGCAAGTTCTAGCAATTGTAAGATGCTAAAGCTGGTTAAGCTTAACCTGGGCTACTTGGATCTGCCATGGTTAGGCTTAACACGGGCTATTGCAGGGGTGTCAAACTCGCGTCATCACAGCATTGTCATGTGACATATCGGGAATTTTTCCCCCTTCGCTAAACCGGGTGGGGGCGGAGCCAGCACGCAATGCATCTGGCCCGCAGGCCGCGAGTTTGACATCCCTGGGTTATAGCGTAGCAAATGCAACTTTTTTTTGGTTAGTGTAGGAATCTCAAGGCATTGTGCAAAATCTGAAAATCGGTTTTTCCACCACTAAACTACAATAGTGGCGAAAATTGTGGAAACCTTTTGGGAAAAGTGTATTTTTGAGGTTTGATGGCTAATAGCGCCACTTTTTTTTTTTGGGAGTTTCAAAATAATCATATTGCACTGCTGGAATGGCCTGGGAGTAGCCCAGACCAGGGGTGAAATCCAGCAGGTTCTGACAGGTTCTGGAGAAACGGTAGTGGAAAGTTTGAACAATTCGGAGAACCGGTAGTGGAAATTTTGAGTAGTTCAGAGAAGCAGCAAATACCACCTCTGGCTGGCCCCAAAGTGGGGTGTGAATGGGGATTTTGCAGTATCTTTCCCCTGCCATGCCAGCCAAGCCACGCCCACCAAGCCACGCCCACAGAACCCGTAGTAAAAAAAAAATTGGATTTCACCACTGGCCCAGACCTTAACTCAATTGAAAATCTATGGATCCGACTAAAGAAACTTGTTATCCAGAAGCGACCCAGCAATAAAACCCAGTTAGTAGAAGCAATCCTTCAATCTTGGTTTCACATGATAACAGCTGCAGAACTAAAAGACTTGGTTCACTCCATGGGAAGACGTTGTAAGGCTGTCCATTCATGCTAAAGGTTACCCAACTATTAACTGACAGGGTGATCATTTTTGTACATCTCGTTTTTTTCCACGTGTTTCACTTCTCTTCTTTCTACTGCAACTGCTATTCTAATAGCAAATCCTTCATAAAAGTTATTGCATGACATTCGTGATTCAATGATCTTTCCACTGATATATAACGTTATGGTGCTACTCCAAAAAAAAACAACGTGGCGTTATTAGCTAGTTTTAGAAAATACACTTTTCCCAAAAGGTTTCCACAATTTTGGCCACGACTGCTGTATGTACATTGCACCAGCTCATCCCATATTAGTTGGGTGAAAGTCTTGCTCACTCTGAAGCCTCGAAACAGAGGTATGAGGTTATAGCGGTTGGGATGAAGCAGTTGTCCATTCCACACCCGAAAAGATCTTGCTGCGTGTTGAAACCTCCTTGGCAAAACCACCTCACCAACGTATCTTGGAAGGTTGGTAGAAACCTGATGCTGGAAGACGAGTTCAGGAGGCACATTTCCTTTGATCTAATGACACTTTCTTGGGTAGCCCGGAGAAGAGAGACATCTGTGCTGCCATAGTTTGCTTCTAATGGATGGAAGATTAATGTCACAAATTTCTGTTTGGCGATCTCAGCACACACTTCCTTGGGCAGATTTACCGGTAGTGGGTTTACATTTTTGACCTTAGGAAAGTAACCACTTGTATATATATGTGGCCGAAATATTTCTTTCTTTTGTGTGTGTGTGTGTGTGTGTGTTTTAAATTTTTTAATGCATTTAAACTGTGTTATAAAAATACTCTAAGAATAAAGCAGGAGTGAAGTTAATAAGTAAAAAGACAAAAAAGCACCACAGCATTACATGCAAGCAAGGAAAAGTTTAAAGCTTTATATTTATATTTCTTTTCAGGGCTATATTTGGGGATATCTCTTTTAAAAAATATAATTTTATTTATACATTTTCTTTAACGTATATAAGTGCTTAATAAACAGTGTATTGTCTGAGAATTTACACATACATAATGATACCTGACTAGGTGGCTCAGTGGCTAAGACACTGAGCTTGTTGATCAGAAAGGTTGGCAGTTCGGCGGTTCGAATCCCTAGTACAGGTTTCCTGCGTGAGCAGGGGGTTGGACTAGATGGCCTCCAAGATCCCTTCTAACTCTGTTACTGTTAAACAGTACCCTAGTAATAATAATATTTCTTATTTGTATATAATGGTAATCTTCCAACTTCTAATTTCTATCTTTATTATCTTAGCCATTGATAAAAGAAATCCCAGGTTAAAAAGTATTCTGTATCTTCTTCGTCCTTTATCTTTAATGTTAAGCTATCCATTTCTGCACAATCTAATCTTTTTTTAAATTATATTTTCCTCTGTAGGAGTTTCCTCACTTTTCCAATGTTGTGCAAATACAATTCTCGCTGCATTCTCAAAACGTAAAATATTAAATACGCATTCCCTTTGTCATATTTTTCCTGGCAATAAACCTAAAAATATATATATTTCTGGTTTTAAATCTATATGTTGCTTTCTCATTTTGTCTAACCATGTATGTATTTTCGTCCAATTTTTTGGTTTTTTTTGCCTTTGGACATGTCCACCACATATGGTAGTATGAATATTTTCAGGGATATCTGGATGAAGTTCACCAGCAATTTATCGAACAGTAAATTGATCTGTTTGTAAGACTCCCAAAAACTCTTCCTTATTTTTGCCCGAATCCAAAGTTTTTGCTGATTCTGCCTTGCACGGTTGCAAAATAATTTGTTTCTAACAATCAGACGCTTCCAAATGGATTTATAGAAGCTCACTGTGCCACTTGTACAATTTTAATGGCATTATATAGTACAGGTAGTCCCCGACTTACAACAGTTCGTGAGGGTTCAAAGTCACGACGGCATTGAAAAAAGTGATTTAGGACCGTGTTTCATAGTTATGACCTTTGCAGTGTCCCTCTGATCACGTGATCAAAATTCAGAGGCTTGGCTCATACTTATGACGGTTTCTGTGTCCCAAGGTCACGAGATCCCTTTTTGCAAACTTTGGACAAGTAAAGTCAGTGAGGAAGCCAGATTCACTTGACCACCTGACTTATCAACTGCAGTGATTCAATTAACAAAAGTGGCAAGAAAGGTCGTAAAATGGGAGCAAAACTCACTTGACAAATGTTTCCCTTAACGACAGAAATTTTGGGCTGAATCGTGGTCACAGGTCAAGAACTACCTGTACTGATTTTTTCCACCCCTTAAAAGTTGTAACTAAGTGGAGTAGAGAGTGCCTAATTCTACTCGTTGGCTTTGGCCTCGTTTAGAAAGTGATCAGCCTAGCTCAAAATTATTCCCTTATTATTATTAAATTAATAAATTAAATTAAATGTAATAATATTAAATTATTACAAAGCAAAATCTATATAAAATGTTTTATAGATGGCATTCACCACCTGCAAGGTTAGCTAAAACATTTAAAAATAGATGTAGCAAATGTTGGAAATATAACCAAAAGACGGGCACATTTTATCATATGTGATGGACTTGTGCTAAAACAAAAAAATTCTGGGCAAAAATACATAGATGGGATAAAAAGAAAAGATAATAGGGAAACATGTAGATTTTAAACCTGTTTTGACTAGAAAAACTTGATAAGAGGAGTATAAATTTAGTACTACATGTTTTAACAGCAGCGAGGATTATCTTCGCACCATATTGGAAAGATGAAGAAACGCCTCAAGATGAAGAGAAAATTAAGAAGATATTAGACGGTGTAGAAATGGACTTACATTGAAAATCAAACAGAAAGAAGACACAGAATATCATCAAACTTGGAGTTTATTTTACCAATGGTTGGAAAAAAGGGATGGAGAGTAAGAATGGCATTTGTATTGCTACTGTGTTTTCCCGAAAATAAGACATCCCCTGATAATAAGCCCAATCAGGCTTTTGAGCGCATGTGCTAAAAATAAGCCCCCCCCCAAAATATTTAAACGCATGCGCAACCGGTCCCCGCCATTTTCTCTGGTTAGGGTTAGGGAGACAGAGCTGGAAATCAGGTCAGATGGCAAGAGGAAGCCCCGCGCCCCAAAATAATAAGACCTCCCCCAAAATAAGACCGAGTGCTTATTTTAGGGTTCAAAAAAATATAAGACAGGGTCTTATTTTTGGGAAAACACGGTAAGCAAATTTAATACCCAGACAACACGATGTCTATTAAGCCCTAAGTAATGTAACTAATAGAAAATTAATAAAATTGTTAAAAAAAAAAACCCTGTTCCCCCTTTTGGATTATTCGTTGCTCAAGTACGACCCGTAAATGCATACAGAGTTACGGAACCCGCCACAGGCCGCCTCCAGGTTGTCATATTTTGCTCCACAATGAAAGAATACACAACCGGGGGAGTAAGATTTTAACATAAGCAGTATCGAACAACTGTCTGGAAAGATCAGGCTTAATCCTTCCTAAGCTAGGAGAAAGAAGAGCTTTTAGACTCCTGACCTCTTGATTCTGTTCTCTTTGTACCAGGTTATTTTTAATTGATGATAAGAATAGTCGGTCTCCGGAGGCGTCGGCTGCATGTTGTTGCCCCCTCCCACAGTTTTTTCCCCTTGTGGGTTTCATTGCTTTGCGTTCTCCATCTTTCAACAGGGGCCGTTTCGGTCAAGTCCACAAGTGTACAGAAAAGTCCACGGGACTCTGTCTGGCCGCCAAGATCATCAAAGTGAAATTAGCAAAAGAAAGGGTAAGGAGGAGAGTTTCTTAAAAAAAAAAAAAAGAAACAAAAAAAAAAAAAGAAAGCAAAAGACCAGGATTAAAAGAGACCTCTTTTTTTCAATCAGTGTCAAGGTGGATTGGATTTAAACCGAGTCGATTTAAATGACGATTTAAGTATCATGATTTAAACCGCTAGTTAAAAAAAGAGGCTTGATTTAAATCGACTCGGTTTAAATCCTACTTTTGAAAGGGCAACTGTCATCTCTGCTGCGAAATTGTGTGAATGCGTCCACGCAGTGCATGTGATCTTCAAGCTTGCAGAGCTTGGATTCATTAAAGAGTTTACCAAAAATGTAAATATTGCAGAATACCGTGTTTTTCGGAAGAATAAGACGCACCTTAGTTTTTGGGGAGGAAAATAAGAAAAAAGCTGATTGGCTGCATGGATAGGCCTCCCTGAATACCCCCCAATCAGCTGTTCCCAGAGGTGAATTTTAGCAACAGGTTTCTTGGTTGTGAGCTCTGTGCCTTGCTTTTTTTTCTGTCTCTAAAACTTCTGAAACTCTGTTTCAGAAAAAACTTTTTTTTTCTGCCTCTGAAAGCCTCCGAAACAGCTTCAGAAAAAAAGCCTCTGAAGCCCTGTTTGGAGGCTTTTTTTCTGAAGCTCTGTTTGGAGGCTTTTTTTCTGAAGCTCTGTTTGGAGGCTTTTTTCCTGAAGCTCTGTTTGGGGGCTTTTTTCCTGAAGCTCTGTTTGGGGGCTTCTTTTCTGAAGCTTCGTTTCTGATGCTTTTTTCAGCCTCTGAAACCTCCTTTGAGAAGCTGGGCAGGGCTACATTCAGAGTATAAGAGACACCCATATTTTCACCCTCTTTTTGGGGTTTTTTTCTTATACTGTGAAAAATACAGTATATACAGCCTCGTGCTACCTAACTAAGCTCCATTTCATGCTGAATAAGCTAAATTATTAATGTATCTTAAAGAGAAAACTATCTTTAGATAGATTTTTTTTTACTCCAAAAGCATTTTATTAAAATACATTTGGTAAGAATAAAAAAAAATCAGATTTAAATCAAAACAATCCAATTTTTTTTAAAAAAAATTGATTTATATGCCGCCCTTCTCCGGAGACTCAGGGCGGCTTACAATGCGCTAAGCAATAGCCTTCATACTATTGTATATTTATACAAAGTCAGCTTATTGCCCCCACAAACTGGGTCCTCAATTTACCTACCTTAGAAAGGATGGAAGGCTGAGTCAATCTTGAGCCTGGTGGGATTCGAACCTGCAATAATTGCAGGCAGCTGGTGTTAATAACAGGGTGCTTTAGACCACTGTACTTGTTTATTTTTTTAAAAAAAATCATCGATTTTTATCCACCCTGGTCAGTGTTTTCTCTGCAAAGCAAGATCTTTCAGAACTAGATAGCTAGATATCAAAACCATCTTCATGGGTAAAGGTGTTGGATTAGGAGCACAGATCTCTACTTTCCTGCTTTATTTCCGGTATTGCTAATGATATATTTCATTCCTCCCCTTTCAGGAGGAAGTGAAGAATGAGATAAATATAATGAACCAGTTAAGCCACCTGAACCTAATTCAACTCTACGATGCTTTTGAGAGCAAGAACCACCTCACCTTAATCATGGAATAGTGAGTTTGCAAAACACTTTTGAAGTATTTTGGGGATCTTTCAGACTCTGGGATTTGTGAGCCACTTATGGTGGAAGTAGCTGGGAAGATAGAACGTTTCCTAACCTGAGACAAGATTATAAGATTATATAAATAGGATGATTTTGAAAAGGCATTTTAAAAAATGAGCAAACAGGCTCATTCAACTCGGGTGAGTTCAAAATACAGATCCTGGGATCTTCAAGAAAGAAAATTACTTATCGCACGGGCAGGGAATTATGGAAAAGTAGTTCGAGCACATTTGGAAGGTTTTGGACCTCTAACACAGACAGTCCTTGATTTATGACCACAGTTGAGCCCTCAAATTTCTGTTGCAAAGCGGGACAAGTTGTTAAGTGAGTTTTGCCTCATTTTACGACCTACCTTACTATCGTTGATAAGTGGATCACTTGCAGGTGTTCGATTAGTATCACGGTGGTTCGGTGAACCTGGCTCCCGCACTGACTTTGCGTGTCCAGATGGTCGCAAAAGGGGATCACATGACGACCCCAGGACACTCCAACCATCATAAGTTGGTTATAAATTGGTTAATAATAATAAATAATAATAATAAGTACATGCCGGTTTCCAAGCATCCGATTTCCATCATGGGACCATGGAGATGCTGCAACAGTCCATTATGATCTTGAGGACATGGGCCAAGGAATGAGCCTCACTGGACTTAGAGAACCTTATTTCTGGGTTGAGCTGTAGCTGAAAACTCTCAGTTGACTCCCTACATTCTTGAAGGTCTCCTGATTGCTAAATTGGGGACATGGTATTCTCTGATGTAAATTAGCTGCACTAACAAACTGGTTTCTTCTGGTCAAGGGAAAAGCATTAAAACAAAAGCTAGAATATATATATAAAAGCGAAAACCACTCACGCATTAATCACGAAATCTCCAGAACTCTAAAGCCTACAAACTTGAAATTTGCCAAGTATGTCCCTCTTGGCTTCTAGGTTCTCACTAAGAAAGGATTTTTCGAAAGGACCACCAGAGCATTAGTATTTCCTAGATTATTATTAACATGCTCTGATGCTAAGGAGTTCTATTCCCCCTCCTCACCTGAAAAGAAACTTGTTCCAAATGCAAAACACAAGCAGAGGAGTTTCACTTTCAGTTTTGTTTTCACAGCAGGAAGCAGCTTTACTACAGAACAGTTGAGCTAAGCCACGCCCAGCCTCCTTCCCATCTCCTTTTTGCTCACACAGCAAATACTGTTTGCATTTCCAAACACCCCTCAACTCACTCACCCACTGACAAGATGCTAGGCAGATGAATACTGATGGATGTTGCAGGCCGGGACATTCTACTCCCCCTCCACCTCTGTTCCAACTGTCAGTTGCATTATATTAACACACTCTGATGCTACAGAGTTACACATTCTACATGTGTAACTCTACAAGTTTCAGGCTGCAATCGTCAATTGATCAAGCCCGAGCACATAGTTTTGTAGCGAAGCATGGGCGTCCAGCTAGTAAAGAATATAGACTGGATTGGGCCATCCTAAATGTGGCTTGCTCTGACAGCTTTGTGATGGGCGTCCATTGTGTTTGGATGAATGTCCTCCTATCACAATTAAAAATCACAAGTCAGTGCCTATGTATGACATGGTTGCTACTTCCAAGGGTTTTTTGGGTGGTGGCGGCGGAGAGAGGGGACATAGGTAGTTGTCTACCTCCATAACTGCCCTTGTTCAATGCTGCCTTTTCTTGTTCCATCAGTGTTGATGGTGGTGAGTTATTTGACCGGATCATAGATGAAAACTACAATCTTACCGAGTTGGATGCTATCTTGTTCACCAAACAAATCTGTGAAGGAATCTACTACCTGCATCAACAGTACATCCTTCACCTCGATCTGAAGGTAAGTTTGGAACCTACTACCAGTATACATGAATTCTGGAAAAGGACTCTAAAAGATTAAGCTTTAAGCTTGTCCCCTGTCTTTTTTTGCAGCCTGAGAACATCCTCTGTGTGAGCCACAGTGGAAACCAGATTAAAATAATTGATTTTGGACTCGCAAGGAGGTAAGTCTCCCCTCCTTTTTATACTTTGTTGATGTTTTCTTTAATTCCTTCGTTATCTCCTCCCTTGTAGACTATAAATATTTTGTGAACCCATCTGGAAGTTCACTAAAATGCCAGCCATTGCCATGGTGACCGAGCTTTCACTCAAAAGGCCTTCTTGCTATCAGAATATCTTTGCGCCCCGATTCCTCTATCGCTATAAACTCATTATTCTATTCCCCACTATAAACTCATTATCTATCTATCCTCATCAACTGTCTCTCTTCCTTTCTCATCTTCGCTAAAGGTACAAGCCTCGTGAGAAGCTGAAAGTCAATTTTGGCACGCCCGAATTTTTGGCTCCTGAAGTCGTCAACTATGATTTCGTGTCATTCCCAACGGACATGTGGAGCGTAGGCATCATAGCGTACATGCTGTGAGTAAACCCTGTTTTTTCTCCAAAGGAAGGAAAAGGGGGCCATTCTCAAGGGCTGCTCAGTAGGGAAGACCAGGATAAAACATCTTAGAGGCCAGAATTTCAGAAGCTGGTTGGACCTTTCGGGGAGTTGTTCTTTTGGTTCCCTTTTGTTCTGACCTAGGCTTCCCCCAAAAAGCACGAAGCAGAATCCTGGTCCTGACAAAACCCCTTTTATTAAACAAACAGTGAATTCCTCTCATTCATCTTCAGCAAAGTCTTTCAAGGGAGAATTTACAGTCACTGACCTTATCTGGCTTGGAGAGCTGCCAGGCCGATATCTTCAAAACTTGGCAAAGAGTCTCGGAGAATCACAAACCAATTAGGCAAACTAATTGTCTCCTGCAAACTCCACTCCCCTTTTGCTCCTCTTTTATTCCCTCTGGGAGGGGCCATTTATCGTCCAGCTGTGGCCTTACTCCCAAGTCAACCCTTGTTCTTTAACTGTTCTCTTCATCTGGCAACTCTGCGCATGCGCACACTGGGAACAGGCTCCAGCTGTTCGTCTGCCTCACTGATGTCTGACTCCGAAGGTAGCTGATAACTGTCAGACGGCCCTGGCCCCCTCTCTGCCTCGGACGCAGAGCCCTCATCAGAGCCTTCCCCAGACTCCAGGACTGGCCCATGTTCCTCCCCAACACTGTCCGTATCTGCTGCCAGCTCCACTGGCCGTTGGCAGGCCACAATAACTTTATGACATAGTAGTTGGGAGAAGACTGAATGAGCATAAGCTACAAAGAGGGGACATTTCTTGTATTTAAGGCTGGGAAGAATTTAACCTGTCTTCTTGATTGCTTAGATCTGGCTTATGTCTGGATGCTGCCCATACATGAATTGCTATTTATTGCAGCACATGTGGCTAGGTTTTGCGTAGAGTAGTTAAAATCCACCAGATCACGATGGGCCAAGTTTGTAGAAGAGCAGGCAGAGCTGGGGAAGGGCTGCGTTAAGCAAGTCATCAGCTTAGAATTGTTACGTCCCCACAAATGGTGTAAGTCCAAGTCCTCCTAAATTCTGTCGACCCTTATCTGACGCCCATTCAGTATGGAACTTCCAATTCTACTAATTTTGGGGGGAATGTGACTCGTAGCAGATCATGGTTCTTATTCCAGTCAACGTGTATGTTTTTATTTAGGATGAATACGGCTGTCCCTTGTCTCAACAGTGGCAGCCCTTGTCTGGCCTTGAAAGCTGGCAAACATCCCTATCTTTGACAAGAAAATGTAGTCATCAAGCGATGAGCTCATCATGAAGACATCTTCACCCTTAAGACATTTTCTTGCATTTTGGCCCTTTCCCCAAGCAGTTGGAGCTCTGGCTTCCATACTGTGGATTATGGGCAACAGCTCAAGCATCTCCAAGCAACGTCTCCTTTCTCTTCTAGGGTCAGCGGCTTGTCGCCTTTCCTTGGGGAGACTGACGCAGAGACCATGAATTACATAATCAACTGCAACTGGGATTTTGATGCAGAAGCATTTGAACAGGTGTCCGAGGATGCCAAAGACTTTGTCTCCAGACTTCTAATCAAGGAAAAAAGGTGATAACTTGCTATGGTGTCTTATCCCAGCTCTCGTTCCGGGCCTCTCAGTCTCTTCCCCTACACGCTTATCCAGCCTTGTTATTGAATGGATTGAGTTGCCTGCCCCCAATCTATCATGCTTATTCCATAAATCGTGTCTTAAGATGTACAGATCGGACTAACCTGTGCGTGTAGAGGAAGTCCTCAGTTTAGGATTGCAATTGAGCCCAACATTTCTGTTGCTAAGCAAGACAGTTGTTAAAGAGCTTTTTGCCCCGTTTTACCACCGTTCTTGCCACAGTTATTAAGTGTATTCGCAATTGTTAAGTTAGTATCATGATTGTTAGGCGAACTTGGCTTCCCCGTTGACTTTGCTTGTCAGGAGGTTGCAAAAGGTGACTCTGGGGCATTACAACAGTAATACATGCAGTGGTGGGATTCAAATTTTTTTTACTACTGGTTCTGTGGACGTGGCTTGGCTTGGTGGGCGTGGCAGGGGAAGGATACTGTAAAATCTCCATTCCCACCCCAATCCAGGGAAAGGATACTGCAAAATCCCCATTTCTTCCCCACTCCAGGGGAAGGAT
>WNWU01000119.1:184286-211338 GCA_012654045.1 Ptyas mucosa | reverse complement strand
TGGACTTCAACTCCCAGAATCCCCCAGCCAGCGCTGCTGGCTGGGGGATTCTGGGAGTTGAAGTCCACCCATCTTCAAGCTTCCAAGGTTGAGAAACACTGTTTTAGAGGGTCCTTGAACCACTTGGAGGTTTATCTGTGTCCTCAGGGTCACCTGAGTAGTGTTCCTGGTTCCCCCCACCCCAAAATTGCAAAAATAAAAAAGTTTTTTAAAAATTGCAGACTACAGAAGCCAGAAGCACTACACAGGTGACCCCCGAGGACACAGATAAACCTCGAAATGGCCTCAACGACCCTCGAAAAGGAAGCAAAAGGAAGCTTCCTTCAATAACACCAGCGGAACTGCAAAAAACTGCGCTACTCGGGACATCGTACTTCTTAAGAAGGTACTTGGTTGATCCCTAGGACGCTGGCAGCAACCCGTATCAGCCATTAGCACCAGTCGATGGTATTTGTGATGCATTCTTGAATGTGCAGTTGAATGAGTTTCATGTTTAATGAATAAAGTAAATCATCAGCAGCAGCAGCAAGAAAAAAAATCACAAAGTGACTTGCAAATTGAAGTTGAGCGACTGTGGAAAAAGAAATCGTGTGTTGTCCCGATTGTAATTGGAGCCCTTGGAGCAATACCCAAAGGGCTACCCCGCTATTTAGAAATCCTAAATTTACCGGACTTGAACATTTTGACTCTACAAAAAACCACCTTACTCGGAACAGCTTACATCCTCCGACGATACCTTAACAGTTCCTAGGTCCTTGGTTAGGACTCCAGCTGCTGAGCTATTAACTAGCCTCAAAGGCTGTGAATCTCACTAAAGATTAAATAATAATAATAATAATAATAATAATCGGACGATACCTTAACAGTTCCTAGGTCCTTGGTTAGGACTCGAGCTGCTGAGCTATTACCCAGCCTCAAAGGCTGTGAATCTCACTAAAGATTAACCAATAATAATAATAATAATAATGATGATGATGTGCTTTCCAATATTGGGCGTAGGCTATTCTTGCTGCAGTGAGTATATGTATGATTAGATATCTTTTTTTTTTTGTCCTTTGGAAAAGAAAGGACACACCACCAGAGGAACATATTATTCAGAAGGTTCTAGAATGTGCTGAAATGAACAAATTAACATTAGAATTAAATGAGAAGGAAGACTCAGAATATTATACGGTGTGGGATGATTGGTACAAGTGGATTGATAAGAGAATAAAGAATGGATAAAAGTTAATATAAATCTTAGGACGCATATGTAAATTACGTCACATTACGATGAAAAGTAAAAGAATCATCAATCTAACCTGTGTAGGAAAATAACACTGCCTGACTGATTGTACTGTATTGTATTATAATAAATTTCAATAAAAAAATTAAAAAGAAGAATAAGAATAATATGTGCTCATCCATTTTAACAAACCTTCCCTCTTCTATCTATCTATCTATCTATCTATCTATCTATCTATCTATCTATCTATCTATCTATCTATGCCGCCTTTCTCCCGAAGGACTCAGGGCGGTGAACACAAGTTAAAAACATGCAGCAATAAAACCCCCTTTTAAAATCAAATTAAATAATAAATAATAAAACCCAGAATCAGCCTTTTCTTTTCCAGAATTAGTCCTTTTCTCATACCTACATGTTTCCAACTTCTGCTTTTATGAGCTACCCATTGATTCAAGTAAGTCCCACGTTTAAAAAGTATTCCGTTTCTTCCTTTTTAACGCCATCGGTTAATTTATTATTCACCCAGCCCAGCGAAAGGTACAAAACCTCCATAGCCAGAGGCAGTCTATCTCTCATCCTAAACCCTTTCAAAATAATCGTGCTGGGACCGGCCGGCGAAGTAGGAGCGGATAAGACCTCCCCCCACTCCCCCCCCCCCATATGCAAAGCCCTCCAGGGACGATGGACTACAGTGCCCATAATCCCCGGCTCGCAAAAAAAAAAATAATTGGGGCTACTCCTGGGGGTGGGGGGGAAGATTACGGTGCAGCTACATCCAATTGCAACCCACCCACTCACCCCCATTCACCTGATAACTCCGGGCGTGGAGACCCCCAATTTGGCCGCCCAGCGCTGCAGAACCTCCCGCTCCATCCTTTCCCCGGGCCCGCTTTCTTTTTTTCCCGCGCTGGCGGAAGCCCATTCAAAAAAAGAAAGAGGGAAAAAAAAATCCCGCCCTTGGCCACGCCCCTTTCGAACGTCGTTCTTTTCTCCCCCCCCGACGTTCTCACCCCGCCCACTTTCCTTTTCTATGACGCGGGAGAAAAAAAAAAAGGAAGGGCGGGGAAGGGAGGGGAGGGGAGGGGGAGGGTGGGAAAGGAGGAGAAATCGAAGTCCGAGGGAAAAAAAAAAAAAAAGGAAGCGGCCCCGCTCTTCCGATTGGCCCGTCGCGCCCCTACACCTCAGCCGTTCCGCTGGCCCGCCGAACCAATGAGGAAGGCGAAGGGAAAGAGTGGCAGGCGGAGGAGCGCCTAGGAGGGAAGAGGGGGCGGGCGCAGGGGCAGTCACATGACGCTGAGGCGGGGGGGGAGGGAAACCGAGGCGCTGGGCGTGCGGGCGGTGCGGCCGGGCGAAGGAGGTGCCACCATGGTGAGTGGAGGGAGGAAGGAAGGAAGGAAGGAAGGGGGCGACCGGTGGGGCGGCTGGTGTGTGTGTGTGTGTGTGAGGATTGTCAGGCCTCCCCAAACCAAGAAAAGCCCCCCTTTTGAGATGGGAGCGTCCGGACGCCTCCATCACCCGAGCGGGGGGGAAGGCTGACGGGCCTGCCCGGTTGCGGCTCCTCGTGAGGGGAGGCCAAAAAAAAAAAAAAAAACATTCTCCTCAGGAACGGCTCCCATAACGACGACGGTGCCCGGGAGGCCATATTCCACTTTTTCTCTTTCTCTCCCCGTCTCTATAGACCGGGTGGGACTATGGCTCCCATCATCCCCAGCCCAGCAAGGTCGGCTCGGGAAGGGCAAGGAATCCCTGACAGGCGGAGGGAAAGCCGCGTCACGTGCACGTGCGGAGCCTGACACGCGTGTAAAACTCGGGGCGGGGGTAGGAATGTCTGGATGGTGGGGCCTGGCTGGGCCCTGAGGTGGGTGGGTGGGTGGGGGGAATAAGGTTGAGCAGAGACGGTTGGGGAGGGGTCTTTTGTAGAGGTTTCTATGGGGGAGGGGGGTTGTTTGCCTCAGATGTTATGTTGGGTGGATCCCCCTTTGGTTTTGGGGGAGGGGCGGCAAAAGGATCCGGTCTTTTTTTGGGTAGTCCTCGACTTACGGCCACCATTGAGCCCAATGTGGAAGGCTTGCACACCAGAAAAACTAGACACAAGGACGGTTTTTTCCCCACCCCCCACCCCCGAATGCCATCACTCTCCTTAAACAACTAATTCCCACAACACTGTCAAATAATTCTCTTCCTTACTAGTATGTATTTCCCTGAAAATAAGACCCTGTCTTATATATTTTTGAACCCTGAAATAAGCGCTTGGCCTTATTGCCAATGCACTAAAAAGCCCGATTGGGCTTATTATCAGGGAATGTCTTATTTTGGGGGAAACAGGGTAGATACGTAGGATAGATATAGAGACATGATAGAGGTAGGTAGGTAGGTGGGGAGGGGAGAGAGAGAGATACTGTGTTTCCCCCAAAATCAGACCCTGTCTTATATTTTTTTGAACCCTGTAATAAGCGCTTGGCCTTATTGCCATGCGCTCAAAAGCCTGATTGGGCTTATTATCAGGGGATGTCTTATTTTGGGGAAAACAGGGTAGATACATAGGATAGATATAGAGACATGATAGAGGTAGGTACATAGGTAGGTAGGTAGGGGGGAGAGAGAGAAAGAGAGAGATACTGTGTTTCCCCAAAAATAAGACCCTGTCTTATATTTTTTTGAACTCTGAAATAAGCGCTTAGCCTTATTGCCAATGCGCTCAAAAGCCTGATTGGGCTTATTATCAGGGAATGTCTTATTTTGGGGGAAACAGGGTATCTATCTCTTCCCACTTATTACTATAACCAGGTTTCTTGTATCTTTCAATTTATATTGTTTTTATTTGATACCTAGTACAATTTGATAGCTTCATTAGTAACCTTGACTATCACTAAGTGTTGTGTTTTTTTTATTGTCGATGAATGTATTTTACTCTCCTTATGGACACTGAGAGCATATTGCACCTAAGGCAAATTTCTTGTGTGTCCAATCACACTTGGCCAATAAAGAATTCTATTGTTGTAAGGAAACCTTTATCTCCCTGACTGAAAGGATAATGTAAGTAAGTGGTGGTGATAGATGAACCTTTATCAGTGAGTCAAGGTAAAAGCTGGACTGACATTGGGATATTTAAATACAGGCAAACCACAAGGGAGCCCAACATATTTCTGTCGCTCAGCGAAACAAACTTTGGTTTAAGGGGGTATGGGTTAAGTGAAATGAAACTGCTGCAAAGGTCCTAAACTCTGAAAAAACCAGTCATAAGTCACTTTTTTCAGTGCTGTGGTCACTTGGAACAGTCACTAAACAAAATGCAAGTTGAGGTACCTACCTGTATGGGTATTCCTCTGCTAATGACTGCAAGTGAGCCCTGATGTTTCTGTGGTTAAGGGAGACATTGGTTAAGGGAGTTTTGCCTCAATTTGCAACCTTCCTTGCCACAGTTGTTAAGGGAATCGCCACAGGGGATAAATTACCAACCCGGTAGTTAAACGAAGCCGGCTTTCCTCACTAACTTCGCTGGCTGGAAGGTCCCCCCAAAAAGGGATCATGTGACCCCTGGGATGCTGCAACGGTCATCAATAGGAACCCATTGCCAAGCTTTCTGATTTTTGATCGCATGATGGTAGGGATGCTGCCAAGATCGTAACTCTGAAAAACGGTCATAAGTTACTTTTTTCAGTGCCGTTGTCACTTGGAACAGTCACTAAATGAACTGCTGTAAGTTGAGGACTACCTATATGGGTAGTCCTTCACTTACGACCACAAGTGAGTCCAACGTTTCTGTGGTTAAGTGAGACTTTGGTTAAGGGGGTTTTGCCCCATTTTGCGACCTTCCTCCCCACAATAGTAAAGTGAATCGCTGCTATGGTTAAGTTAGTGAAACGGTTGTTAAGTGAATCCCCATTGACTTTGCTGGTTGGAAGGTCGCAAAGGGGGATCATGTGAGTCCGAGACACTGCAACCATCATAAATATGAGTCAGTTGCCAAACGGCTGAATTTTGATCACGTGACCCTGGGGATATTGCAACGGTCATAAGTGTGAAAAATGGTCATAAGTCATTTTTTCCAGTGCTCTTGTAACTTTGAACAGTCACTAAATGAACTACCGTAAGTCGAGGACTACCTGTAAAGATGTTAGGTTTGCCTTAGACCAGCCCCACTCCCAACTCTTCACAGCTCACTGACCTCCAACACCCGTCTCCAACATTTATTCTATGAATATAATTTAATACATAGTACTTTAACTAACAATGCTGCAAATAATAATAATAATAACGGATAGTGCTATTGACCCTTGAAGGGTTATGTTGACCACTTTTGGGAATCTTTCCTTAGATAATATAGTCATTGAGAGCTGCTAGGAGTTGAACAGTATCCAAATTAAATCAATAGTTACATTATTTTTTAGTTTGTACATGTTGGGGGTTCTCAACTTACAGCCACAATCGGGTGTAAGAATTTCTGTGGTTAAGCAAAGCAATTGTTAAGTCAATTGCCCCTGAATGTACAACCTTTTTTTAGCCATGGTTATTAAGCGGATCACTGCAGTTGTTAAATGAGTCCTGCAATTGTTAAGCAAATCCAACTTCCCTCATTGACTTTGCTTGTTGGAAGTGGACTGTGGGAAGATCACAAATGTTGATCACATGTCCCCAGAATGCTGCAATTGTAAATATATGTTGGTTGCCAAGTGCCCAAATTTTGACCACGTGATCACGGGGATGCTGCAGTGGTCATCAGTGTGAAGACCATAGCACTTCCTGACCTATGCTTCAGCATAAAAATTGATTGATGTGCCTTCAAGTTGGTGTCAGCTCTTAAGAACTACATAAATCAGTATCCCCCATATTGAACTGCATCTAACCTGGTCTTCTAGTGGTGCACCCATCATTGCTGTAACTGAGTCCATCCACCTGGCTGCTCGTCATCCTTTTTCTTCCACCTTTCCCAGCATTACAGCCTTCTCCAAAAGTCTTCATATAATGTGTGTCCAAAGTAGGATAATTTGAGCCTGGTCATTTGTGCTTGAGTGAAAACGCTGGGATAATCTATTTAATTCATTGGTTTTCTTGGCTGTCCCACAAGTCTTTTTCAACATAGATATTGTGTTGAAGTCTTCTTCAACACAGAATAATGATACGTTGTTTTTGTTACTATTGGTATTTATATTTTGTTCCTCTCCACAGCTGCTCTGACTGGCATGCAACCAGAATAAAAAATTTAAAAACATCAAAGCAGGAGCCTGTATTTTTGCTACTATATTTTTGGTCTTCGACCATAAAGTTTTAAGCAGAACTGTTGGGAGCAAATTTAGGATTTTTAAAAATAAAAACTGTTTCATAGGCCTGTTTCACGATCCAGTAATAAATATATAAAATTAATAAAATTAAGACTTTGTATAAATATACAAAAGTATGAAGGCTATTGCTTAATGCATTGTAAGCCGCCCTGAGTCTCCGGAGAAGGGCGGCATATAAATCATATTAAAAAAAATAAAATAAGTTACAGCAACTTTAAACCAACTTTAAAACAAAACAAACACTTTAATATTCCTTTATTCTAAACCAAGGAGAGAAAAGCATGGAAAACTGAAGTTCTGTTCACGTCCACTATATTTTATGTATCTCTGCCCCAGTTGTTTCCCTGACAGAACCAGTTGCTCACTTGTGTTTTTAATGCAACTAGTGAGGAACGTGCTGTGGGCTGCATGACTCCTTGGTGCCTTTTGCACAGGCTGGCCCTGATAGTCTTATCAGAAAACATTCCTGTCCTTGTTTTCTAGCCAACTACACAGCAGTCTCCGCAAGATGAGCAAGAGAAGCTTCTGGATGAGGCCATACAGGCTGTTAAGGTGCAGTCTTTCCAAATGAAACGCTGCTTGGTAAGAACTGGTGGACTTCAATTCTTCTTTTCTTTCCCCTCGCGATGATTAACTCTGTGAATCGGATAAAACAGCAACCTGCTCATAGTTTTGTAGCCTTGTGTACTTCTCTGAGCATAAGCTGCATTGAATGAGGATTTTTTTTCTTCTCATCCAACGAGCTGCTCTGTCTAATTCATAAATATGCCAATTGTACAATTATTATTACTTAAAAACTTGTGCTGCTTCCAAAAACTGTTTAAATGTAAAATGTTCAATAATGTTGCTTATGTTTAAGTAAAAAAAAAAATGGGTACAGCAAGAATCCAAACTCTCTGGCCCCACCAAATTTGGGATAGAAATTTTATAAATTCACAAACCTATTTCCAGCTTTGTTTTAATGACTTGAATATTTCAAGAGGTTTGCAGCTTTAGTAACAATGATAATCCAGAATATCTTTTTCAATTACTCCTTAAAGGGCTATAACCCTGGTCTCTGTGGTTTGTTTGGAAAATAAACTGCTAATTGATAAAGAGAATATGCATGTTGCGCGACAGAAAATCACATATTGCTGTTATCGTTTTGACAGGACAAAAACAAGCTAATGGATGCCCTGAAACATGCCTCGAACATGCTTGGTGAGCTGAGGACTTCAATGTTGTCTCCAAAGAGTTATTATGAATTGTGTATCCTCTTTAATTGGGCTGGGGCTCATTTAGCTGATAAACGATGCTTCTTAGTGTCTGTGGATATCTCTGTGGTTGTGGGAAAGTTGTGATGGGAGCTTCACGCATATGTCAAGACCGGCAACCTTTTTTTTTTGATCTGTGACTTGTGTCTCCATTTGCAGCCGCTGCTTCTGATCCAAACTCCAGCCTTGTCCAACCTGATTCTCGTGTTCTCCTATTAGGCTGGATGTTAGCTCCATTGTTTCCTTCACATCTCCTCCTTTAGTTTCTAAGCGATGGGTTTCTCCTTGGTATTGAATGGAAATGATCAAAGTTGTGTTGCCTTAGTCTGTGATCCTTAATTGCAAGGAAAAGATATGGCGATCTCCGACGAGCTCCACTATCTAGAGGTTTACTTGACGGATGAGTTTGCTAAGGGAAGGAAGGTGGCCGATCTCTATGAGCTGGTTCAGTACGCTGGAAACATCATCCCCCGGCTGTAAGTCAGTTAAGAATCTCCTGGTCAGACATTCAGTTCTGATGGTTGGCTTTGGGGTTTTTGTGTGTGTGTATGTGTGTGCTTTATGGAATTGAACAAAATTCTCCCAAACATGGGTTCCTGTCTACTTCTGCCTATTGGCATGAACCCACAAGGTATAATAAGTAATCCTGGACTTATGACTGGTCACTTAACTGCAGAGTAGTGAAGGGCTTCCCCAGGAGTATTTACAAACCAGTTTCAAAGTTAAGCCTCCCCTCCCTACCTTTACAGCCATTTGCAGTGTCTCACAGCTACGTGATGGCATTTAATGTCAGTTTTGCAAAGCCAACCCATGTTGCATCTTTTTGTTTTTACTTAACGAACGTCACAAAAATGGTTGTGAAATCAGGTTGGCCACGTGGGTGACCCATTTTACAACCATCGCAACTTATGACTATGATGAGTAGACTCCACTGTGGTCCTAAGTCAAGGACTACCTGTGTGCTACTTCGTAATCCTTGAAAAAAAGAGATGATGACATTTAAATGATCATTCAGTCCTTCAGTCAATTTAAAAAGGGTACCTTAAGATCGTCTTTTGCTGTAACAGATCACCTTCTTTGCAGCAGTGATGGCAATATGAATGAAAAATGAAATTAGAAAAAATATAGGAAAGTAATGGCATATTTATTAATACATTTAATACACATATGCTTTCTTCTTAGCAAATTCTAAATGGCTAGTGCTTCAAAAAGGACTCAGTTTGTGGGGGCAATAAGCTGACTTTGTATAAATATACAAAAGTATGAAGGCTATTGCTTAGCGCATTGTAAGCTGCCCTGAGTATCCGGAGAAGGGCGGCATATAAATCAAATTAAAAAAAAAAAAAGGAAAAGGAAATGGAGACGGGGGTTAAAGGAATGAGCCAACGTTGTAAAATAGCCTCCCTTGGAGATGAGACTGACCTCCACTTCACAAATTTTTCAAAAACTTCTAAAATCTGAGCTGTTTTGTGAAGCTTTTCCTTGATTTCATATTGCCATCTTTTTTAGTTTTCTGCTTTTATGATATTCTGGTTTTCCTTAAATGTTGCACAACTCAGGACTGTTGGGTTTTTAGATTGCCCTCTGTATATTTAAACCGTATTCTTTATGTAAACTGCCAAGTGCCTCCTCTGAATGGTGGTAAGATGACAGTACTATTAATAAAATCAATAAGAAAACCTTAATAGAATGGAATGTTGGAATGTAATTACCAGCCTGTTTTTACACTAGCCCAATTGTGGGAAGTGAATCTTGTAATATTGTCTCCCTTATTTCTCAGCTATTTACTAATAACTGTTGGGGTGGTCTACGTGAAGTCTTTTCCTCAATCTCGGAAGGACATCTTAAAAGACTTGGTGGAAATGTGTCGTGGGGTCCAGCATCCTTTAAGAGGCCTGTTCCTTCGCAACTATCTTCTCCAATGCACCCGGAACATTTTGCCTGATGACGGAGAGCAGACAGAGTAAGAGCTTTGAAAGATTGAATGTGTTATCTTTTCATCTGTGAGAAACACGTCTGTATTGAGGGGTGGACGGATAGGGCAAACTAGTGGCCCAGTTTGAAGGCCTTGGACAAAGTCACCTGCTGATAAGTTAGGGGCTCAGTGTGTGCAAGACGGATTGGCTTTGGAATTTGAACATTACGAGATACTTCAAATCCAAACCATCTTGAACCTGAAACACCTGGTTTTGAATTTGAAACTGGGCCTTCTGGAAATCTTTTGAGCTTGAAACAAAGTGTTTGGAAAACCTGAAACCAATTGAAAGAAAACAATAGTTCTAAGAACCAAAATGGCTGGAATTATGAGTAGATCATAAATGTGTGAGTTATGAGTAGGATTAATATGAACATTTTTTTAAAAAAAATGAGCGAAACACGTGACCGATGCTTTGCAGAATTTTAAGCAACATGAGGAGACAGTGGAAATGTATTTATCTTTCATAATTGATTGGAGTGCAGCTAATTGTAGCTTCGCAGTTGTGAAAAAGTTGTGGTGGCTCAGCTCAGGTTGCAGTCTTGTTTCCGTGGAAAGAACAAAAAGCCGTTCAGCCAGAAAAAATATATTACAAACTTTTCTTCCTAATGCAGAATTGGTGTCGAGACGATATTAAATCTGAGGTTCAAATCTTACCCCCCAAGAGAGTTATTTTTATGATCCTTTCTCTCTACGGTCGCAAATGCATGCTGTCCCTTGATTCAAAGACATCCAGTCCACATCCTGGAAATGCGCATTCTTGACCTGAACTCTCTTTGTTGGCCCACAGTGAAGAAACCACCGGGGACATCAGTGACTCCATGGACTTTGTGCTGTTGAACTTTGCTGAGATGAATAAGCTCTGGGTGCGAATGCAGCACCAAGGGCACAGTCGAGATCGGGAGAAGAGGGAGCGTGAGAGGCAGGAGCTGAGGATCCTGGTGGGAACCAACTTGGTCCGGCTCAGCCAGCTGGAAGGCGTCAATGTAGAGAGATACAAACAGGTGAAGTTAAATCCTCTCTTCTCAATTAGGGCATCTTTACTGCACCTCAGTTAGTTTAATTACTAAATTAATTACTCAATAATTGCATCTCAGTTAGTTTAGCTTATCACTTCTCTAGAAAAAGGCATGTTTAGGTGAGGAAGAAGTTCAGAGTTTGGTATTATGTGGTTAATGGCTGCAGAAAGTATGCAAATAACAGACAGTCCTCGACCTAAATGGTTCTGTCAGGGTTCCAAGTAACATACCCATAGCAAACAAAATTCTGAGGCAGGCAAGTTCCTCAAAGAACAGGTTTATTTGATATGTCGTATTTGCATAAGCTGGTGAAAACCACTTCTGAATATTCCCGCGGTTTTCACCTAATTAAAAGTAAAAGTTTTTCACTTTTGCAAAACAACTCGTCACATGGTCCAATCAGGATGCTGTCCAGTTGCTAGGTGACTCCAGTCCCCTCCTTCTGAGCACCTGCAGGAATGTCCTTGGTTCCCACGAGAAAGCATTTTGTTTTGGCTACAACACCCCAACTATCTCTATTCTCCCCGTCCCTGTCCCTCTTCCCTGATGTGTCAGCTCTGAAGTCTCAAAATGGCCTCAGTCAGGCCAGCTTCAGGGTTGACAGGTTCATTTAGTGACTGTTCAAAGTTACAACAGCACTGAAAAAGGTGACCTTTGTAGCATCCCTGTGATCAGGTGACCAAGATTCAGATCCTTGGCAACTGGTTCATACTTACGACCTTTGCTGTATCCCAAGGTTATTGTGATGACCTTTTGAGACCTTCAGACCAGCAACATCAATGGGGAAGCCAGATTCACTTAACAACCGGGTTACTAGCTAATCAACTGCAGTGATTCATCTTAACAGCTGTAGCAAGAAAGGTCATAAAATGTGGCTAAACTCACTTAACAAACGTCTCACTTAACAACAGAAATGTTGGGCTCGATTGTGGTCATAAGTTGTTTTTTTTTTTTTTCCTGTTTTCCAGATTGTCTTACCTGGCATACTGGAGCAAGTAGTTAACTGCAGGGATGCGCTAGCTCAAGAATACCTAATGGAATGCATCATACAGGTAACATGGCTTAAAGGAAGGTTAATTGGCAGGTTGGTACAGAGGATCTTATAGGCTGGAAAAGAAAGCCAATCACGAAAAGGCCACAATGCCATTCTTGAGCTAGCAGAGTCAGCACCAAGAATGGATGTGTTTGGCTTTTTTAAAGATCTAAATGAGTTTCCAAAAACCTTTGTATATGGATTCTGTTCAACAACATGGTGTATGGTTTTTGATGTCGTTTACATAAATGTTACGATGACTGGGCCACCATATTTTATGTCAATTGGTTATTTGGTTTTAGAGACGTGGAATTTGTTGTTTTAGATTTAATTTTTATCATTTTAACCTTCCTGCAATCTTGACAGCTGGGGAAATATATAAATAACAAGCAGAAATTGGCTGAGTTTATACAAGTTAGTCAGTTGAAATGGAGCAAATATTCTATCATGCTTTAGTACAGTGATCAAATGTCTGTTTACTAAATAACCTAGAATAATAATGGATCTATTGCTTCATCATGTCCTCCCAGGTTTTCCCAGATGAATTTCACCTCCAGACTTTGAATCCTTTCCTTCGAGCGTGTGCGGAATTACACCAAAACGTGAATGTCAAAAATATTATAATTGCATTAATTGATAGGTACGTAATGAAGCAAACTATATAAATATTTTTCAATGCAACCATTTGTATATCTTCCTGTTTAGTACATGATTAGATAGAAATTGATTTATAATAAAAAGACAAATGTTTTAGTTTGGGTAGGAAAACTGAAGAAAAAATTAATAGAGGTTGAACAGAAGAGGTGATAGTGTTAATAGGTATACATAGAGGAAAAGATGAATTAGTAAATACAAAATGTAAATTTGAAAAGTGTTACATCCTGAAGTGTTTCATGCTTGAAACGGAGATCTCAAACTACTTTTGACCAGTTTCAAATTATGGTTCATATTACCTGATTGCAAAGAAGAAAAATAGGCATTTTGGAGGAAAAACTTGAGAATTTGAAATTGGAAGCAGCTAATTGCCCAAAAAATTGAACAGACAAGGATATTCTCAAGGATGCGGGTTGTGATCCATGAGGACTAGTAACATGATTAAGGTAGATATGGGGAGCTTTGATCTGAAATACAAAGGCTTGATTTGCCGCTGATTTGTACTGGATTCCAATTAAGTCCTTTCCTATAGATTTTTGGGCACAACTCTTGTCTCCCATCATATTTTGGGAGACATGTGAACAAGTGTTCTCTATCTCCACCATTTTCCTTCCTCCCACCTTCCTTGTGATATTTTTTTTTTCCAAATAGCAACATATGCCGGCATATGTTCAGAAAACTACAATATTTGCATATACTTGGTATATGTATGTTTATAAATGTACATTTTAAAATAAACATTTGCAGAAGCTAGTTGTTTGCTGTCTGTGTGAGAGATGTATGTAAATCAGCTTTCTGGAGTGAGCTTAAAGTCCCAATTTTGTTGGTTTGTTTGTTTGCAGATAGCTGTGACTAGAAGACTTCTCTGAAATGTAGCTTTAGGTAGTTTCAAAGTATGTTATGTCGTGTGGAGCAAGCCATTTTTTTATCCTTCCCCCCACTGTTACTTTGACATACTTTTCACAGCATTAAATAGTGAAAGATGTGGGGTGCTGATAAGGTTCCCCCCCTTTGTTTAACTACTTTGGGCAGACTGATTATGGTGGGCGTGCAAATTGGCTGTGATTCACTTCATCAGTTTGGACTATGAAATCACTTTAGAAATGTGTCCAAAATATTTTCTGAATTGTCCTAACGATTCAAAGGGCATTTGACGATTTGATTCAAAGTGTCATTTGCAAAGGATTCGATTCGGAGAGTCAGTCAAATTGTCTTCAAACAGAATCCTTGAATTAGAAATTTGTCCAACTCTTACAATGATTAGGAGCCCCCCTCCCTCCCTTCTCCTCTCTCCCGCCTAGCTCATGTTTAATTCTTATCTGGTGGTAACCATCTGCTGGTGAAAAGCTGTTCCATCTGTTTGTGATTTCCAGAAAAACAAGCCTTACTAGTATGCCTTTCCTAATTGCTGTGCAAAGTTTTTGGAAGAGATTTGGGAGCATCGGAGTAGGGAGTCATAAGGGAAAGGTGGAATTAACCATTGTGTTAATAAAAGCCAGTTTGGATCACAGAATCATTTATCAGAGGAAGGTTACCTTCATATGTGTACTCTGTCTGGCTTCTTGGGTACACTCTGTGGTCGAGGGATGTGAGTGTGATGGTGTGTTCTGATGAAGTGTATTTAGCCAGGGAGGGATTTCATGCATGCCAACCTGAATTCCATGATGGAAGAAGAGCAGGGTATGGATCTGATGGGTAAGGAGATTGGGGACATGTCCCATTTTTCTCCAAGAGAAATCAAACGCTGTAACTGCAAACATCTTGATTTGGACAGCACAATTGCCTGTTAGACAAGTTTGCAAGCTGCATCTCATAAATCTTGTTCTGTCTTTAGACTTGCCCTCTTTGCCCACCGAGAGGATGGACCAGGGATCCCAGCGGATATTAAACTCTTTGACATTTTCTCCCAGCAGGTGGCTACAGTCATACAGGTAAATGTATGAAATGATTTCACTTTCCCTTGTGTTGCTTATCATAAATGTGTTTGCTGGGTTTGGCTTAATATCCTTGAGTCTGATCACCAGCCAATCCAAGACAAAAAATATTATTTAATTATCTGTTAGAGACTAAGGAAAGTAGCACAAAAGGCCGGCTGGCATACAATGCCAAAAAAATAAAAAGAACTTCATGCCTTAATCTCTAGAAAAATGGGAGAGTATAGGTTGTAACAATATGTTTCATTTTTTTTCAGTCAGAAGTGCAGGGTATTAAACAGTTCAGTGGTTTGAATCCCTAGTGCTGCGTAATGGGGTGAGCTCCTGTTACTTGTCCCAGCTTCTGCCAGCCTAGCAGTTCGAAAGCACGTAAAAAATGCAAGTAGAAAAATAGGGACCACCTTCGGTGGGAAGGTAACAGCGTTCCATGCGCCTTTGGCTTTGAGTCATGCCGGCCACATGACTACGGAGACATCTTTGGACAGCGCTGGCTCTCCAACTTTGAAACGGAGATGAGCATCACCCCCTAGAGTCGGGAACGACTAGAACATATGTACAAGGGGAACCTTTATCTTTGCAGTGAAAGTCTTCAACTATACTGGTTACTTAACGTATTGAATATTTTCTCTTGGTGCTTTTTCTAGTTCTGGTTTATAAATTTAAAGGAAGGCCAGGGTGATTTCATTGCTTTAAGAATCTATTGGAAAGACACATACATATTCAATTCTTAGCTGCAAATTTGTATGCTGACAAAGAACTCCCTTCACAAACTGCTTATTATTTTCATCGCCTCTGCAATCAACAGGTTCTCAAGAAGTAGAGAAATTTCAACTTGCCTGGGATTTGAATTTTAATTGAGTATATCTTTGGCAAAGAAGTGCTGCTAAATCCTTGACCCATTGAAAATTGGTTTATCTCAATACTGTGAGCATTGCAGATCGGCAATTTCAGGGTTTTAGGCTAGAGTTTTTCCCCAGTCATGCCTGTAAATGTTAGAAGTTTGAATGTGAGATCTTTTGTATGCAAAGGAAACATTTTCCCCCACTGTAAAATAAGAGCAAAGGTGAATCTCCTAGAAACTCAGTCTAGCTAAAAATAAGTGCTTCTTTGACTGGTTCAGGTCTGGATAAGTTACTACAGGTAGTCCTCAACTTACAACAGTTCTTTAGTGACTGTTCAAAGTTACATTACTGAAAAAAAGTGTCTTATGATCATTTTTCACACTTAACAACCGTTGCAGCATCCCCATGATCATCTGATCAGAATTCAGACTGCTGACCACTGTCTCACATTTATGACAGTTGTCGTGTCCTGGGATCATGTGATCCCCTTTTATGACCTTTCTGGCAAGCAAAAGTCAATAGATAAACCAAATTCACTTAACAACTGTGTTACTAACTTAACAACTGCAGTGATTTACTTAACAACTATGACAAGAAAGTCATAAAATGAGGCAAAACTCACTCAACAAATACCTTGCTTAGTGACAAATTTTGGGTTCAGTTGTAGTCGTAAGTCGAGGGCCATCTGTACTTCAGTTTGGTCACAGCTCTAAAAAGCAAAATATGATGTTCATAAATAGATGTATCTTTCCCCTTACTCCTAATGCCCAAATACATTTCTTTTGCTTCCATTGTTGACCATCCAACCTTCAGTCTAGACAAGATATGCCTTCGGAGGATGTAGTATCATTACAAGTCTCGCTCATTAACTTGGCGATGAAGTGCTACCCAGATCGTGTGGATTATGTGGACAAAGTGCTGGAGACAACAGTGGAGATTTTCAACAAGCTTAACCTGGAACAGTAAGTTGATGCAAATTTCTTGACTTTGTGCCAAAAAAAAAAATATCTCCCGGTTGGAGAAACAAAATAAATTCCTGCACCGTCTGACGCTTCAAATGAAGTGACTTTACCAGGTCGATGAAAGAATTGAGGGAGCTGGCTTTTGGGGTGATGGAAATTGATTTCTGCCAGTTCTGTCTTTTTCTTTCTTTTTTTAAAAAATTGTTTTATTCATAAATATTTTTAAATACAGAGTATTGTCCGGGTATACCATTTACAATAGAAAGAGAGAGGAAAAAAGATAGAAAATAGTCATAAATATTAACACATGTACTAATAATAGTAATATTCATATAATAAAATGTGTACTAAGAATAATAATATAACTGAAAAAGTTTTGAGTTTCTTTTTAAATTGACTTATTTACATTTTTGTTAATAATTGTAGTTATAGATCTTCTCTATTTTTAGTACAGATATTCATCTAATTTCTACCTCTTGTCTGTACCCATTCGTAAAATCTATTCCATGTCGAATAGTATTCTGTCTAATCTTTATCTTTTCTTTTTAAAGTTAGCCTGTCCGTGCCAGCATAGTCAAAAGTTTTTCAAATTTCTGTCTTTTCTAAAGACTTTGCCTGTAAATTAAAACGCTAAAGCACTGGAGAGCCTCATGGATCACCCACTCTTTGTCCTTTCAGTATTGCAACCAGCAGCGCTGTTTCAAAGGAACTGATGAGACTCTTGAAGATCCCTGTTGATACCTACAACAATGTCCTCACTGTCCTGAAACTGAAGCATTTCCACCCTTTGTTTGAGTACTTCGACTATGAATCCAGAAAGACCATGAGTTGCTATGTGCTTAGCAATGTGCTGGATTACAACACAGAAATTATCTCCCAAGACCAGGTAGGGAAATCACGAGCGTCCACTTGTATTATTTAAGTGAGTTCTTTGGGGTCCGTAGCTGGGGCAGAACAGCTCCATGTTTTCTTTAGGAGCCATCCTTGACCTGAATGTGGTTTGCCTTCTGTAGGTAGATGCCATCATGAATCTGGTTTCAACGCTAATTCAGGACCAGCCAGACCAGCCGGCTGAAGATCCAGACCCCGAAGACATGGCTGATGAACAGGGTCTTGTAGGCAGATTTATCCACCTGCTTCGTTCAGACGATCCCAATCAACAGTATCTGGTACGGCCGCCTTCCGAGGCATTTGCGTCTTCTTTCCATAAATGAATGGTCACCCAAGGGGCTAGAATTCCTTTTCCTTCATCTCTGGTCATCAAATTAGCCAAGGGAGTAAAATACTGTACATTGAGTGACCATATGCAATTGTTGATCTGCATTCATCTTTTGTAGTAAGTCATTATTTGTTTTAACTACAATTTGTAGGCCCAGCCTTAACTAGCTGAGTTTATCTAACAGTGTACATTACAAATCTTGAATTATTGTTTGTTTTGTATATGAACTCAAGGTTGGTATCTGTCTGTCTGTCTGTCTACTTATCTACCTACCTACTTAGCTACCTATCCACCCACCCACCCACCCACCCACCTACCTTATTGGCTGCCCATCTTACCGCAGTTGGATAATTTGGTTCACAGTTTCTGTGACCATGCTGGTTTATGTATACAGAAAAAATGCTGAAGGTTATGAAATTGCACACTTTACTTCCTTTCTCTGGAGCTTTGTACTCAATTCCCCCCTTTTAAAAGGCAATTTTCTAATTTGGAAGTTAGGCTGTTCCTTTGTGATATGTGTGTCTCGTGATATTCAGCGCATGTACCAACATGGGAACCTTTGCATATTTTAGATTTTAAATACCGCGCGGAAGCACTTCGGTGCCGGTGGGAACCAGCGCATCCGCTACACGTTGCCGCCGTTGGTGTTTGCTGCGTATCAGCTTGCATTTCGCTATAAGGAGAATGAGAAAGTGGTGAGTGCATCTGCATGTGATACGATTTGCTTCGATGGCTACTTAAGCTAGGAGGGATTGGTCGGAAATTGCAGAATAGAAAAGCGAGAAATGGCAAATTGTATGAGTCTTAAGAAAGTTTTGACCAACGAGAGGGGATAAATTAAGTGCAGGTCCCTAAATTTGGTGCAATATGGAATAAATTGGCTGAAAGTAATCTCTAAGCCATTGTTTGACAATCTTGTCAACTTCAACTCTCAGAATTCTCCAGCCAGCATTGCTGGCTAGGAAATTCTGGGAATTGAAGTCCACCCATCTTAAAAGTTACCAAAATTAGCAAACGCATATTTGGATCTGGCTGGACTGGATAGTATAAAACCTTAAACTGTATGTTGGGGGGGGAAGATTATTTGTTAAATGACATGTTTAGTTTTGCGTGGTCAAGCTCCTTTTCCCCCCCCAGATCTAGATAGAATTTGATATGGAATTCTAAATAGAAGAATGCAGATTTTGTTCTTTCCCATCTGGGGTGACTTCTTCTGATTTGTTCCCTTCCCCCAGGATGACAAATGGGAAAAGAAATGCCAGAAGATCTTCACTTTTGCTCACCAGACCATCAGCGCTTTGATTAAAGCTGAGCTGGCGGAACTTCCTCTCCGTCTCTTCCTTCAAGGAGCTTTAGCCGCTGGAGAAATTGGCTTTGAGAACCACGAAACGGTGGCCTATGAATTCATGTCTCAGGTGAGGTCCAAAAGACCATTTTCTTTCTAGAGGCACCCTCCCCTCCTTTATTTTTCCTTGAAATATTTCTGATCGCCATCGAGAGCAGCAAAAGTAAAAACATTACAACAATCAAGATGGTTTCTACTGGTTGCTGAAATACTTGGTTTTTTTTTTTACTTTCAGAGGAATAAAAAATACAGTGCATAACACTTCTTCTGTCTGTCTGTCTGTCTGTCTCTCTCCTATTTCCTCTGCCCATATTTCTTGTCTGAATCAGGCATTTTCTCTCTATGAAGATGAAATCAGTGATTCAAAAGCCCAGCTGGCTGCAATCACGCTGATAATTGGGACATTAGAGCGGATGAAGTGCTTTGGCGAGGAGAACCACGAGCCTTTGAGAACTCAGTGCGTGCTGGCGGCTTCAAAATTGCTGAAGAAGCCAGATCAGTGCCGAGCCGTTAGCACTTGCGCCCATCTTTTCTGGCCTGGCCGGAACACAGACAAGAATGGGGAAGAGGTAAGGCCAGTCCAAGACTTGAGGAAATGGTCTTCTGTAATGGGCTGTGAGAATAACCTTGAGAGATGGAGGAAACAGACAACAGATAAAAGCTATCTGTTCAGCTATCTTTTCCACCCCACAGAAGGCATTGGGGTGGGAAAAGTATCTCAGGAATGGACCCTCCTGAGTTTTTTGGAAAGTAAAGGCAGGGGACGGGGAAAGTACTTTCAGGCTGGAAACATGCTGTTGCTCTATTCTCACAATAAAGGTAAAATTAGAAAAGAGCCTTGGTGGCACAGCAGACTAAGTGCTGTTAAGTAACACCAGCTGCCTGCAATTAGTGCGAGTTCGAATCTCACCAGGCTCAAGGTTGACTCAGCCTTCCATCCTTCCGAGGTAGGTAAAATGAGGACCCGGATTGTGGGGGCAATAAGCTGACTTTGTATACAAAAGAACACCGCCAAAAGCCCTACTAAGCAGGTAGATACAAAAAGTATGAAAGCTATTGCTTAACGCATTGTAAGCCGCCCTGAGTCTCCGGAGAAGGGCGGCATATAAATTGAACCAATAAATAAATAAATTAGATTTCTTGGTTTTGATTTCCTAGTCTGGACTACTTTGGAGGGGATGCTGGCTGGGGAATTCGGGAATTTAAAGTCCTAAATTTAAAGTTGGTAAACTTGGAAAACAGTGTTTAATGGGATTATTGTCTTGATTAAGGAGAAATTCAGCCTTGGCATATCTTGGCAGGGTTCTGGAAGGAATACGGATTCTGATTGATGCATCAGATTGATTGCATTTTCTTTGGAGTTTTGTGAATTCCTCCACCCTTCCTAAATCGGCTAAATAAATAACATTAGTCATGCAGCTTATATTTGGGGAAAATCCATTAGGTAAACCTGTTGATGTGAGGAGGGCTAATCCCCTCTTTTTCCTTGTCTTGTTGCTTAGCTCCATGGAGGCAAGAGGGTCATGGAATGCTTGAAAAAGGCGCTGAAGATAGCCAACCAATGCATGGATCCCTCTCTGCAAGTTCAACTCTTCATAGAAATTTTAAACCGATATATCTACTTTTACGAAAAAGAGAACGAGGCGGTAAGGAACAGTTTTGTTTGTGCAGAGGTGCACAATCGCCCTCACTATCTCCCATCATCCTCACCATCTCTCCAAAATTTCCATCAAAATGAGAACTTTAATGAGACCAAAAAGAAGGAACTTTCTTCTTCCCCTCCATCCAACTACAAAAGGAGGCAATCTTTTGACTTAAATTAAAATTACTGGTAGTCCTCGACTTACAACAGTTCATTGAGTGACCATACAAAGTTGCAACAGCACTGAAAAAAAGTGACTTGTGACCATTTTTCAAGCTTAACAACCGTTGTGGTATCCCCGTGGTCATGTGATCAAAATTCAGATGCTTGGCAACCGACTCATACTTATGACGGTTGCATTGTCCCCGGGGGGGGGGGGGTGTCGGTCATGTGATCACTTTTTGCAACCTTCTGAGAAGCAAAGTCAATGGGGGAGCCAGATTCACTTAACAGCTGCAATGACTCACTTAATACATATGGCACGAAATGTCATAAAACGAGGCAAAACTCACTCAAATTTTGGGCTCAATTATTGTCATGGGTCAAGGACTACCTATAATTTTCCAATGGTCTCCTAACAATGTAAAAGTGCTCGACAGATGCTAAATTCAGATTTGGAGCCTCCTTTGGCCACCATCCCTTCTTTGTCTGAAGCCCAATGGTTTTGCACAGCAGCACAACCTTGTCTTAAGAGGTCAGGCTACACGTTACACTTAAGTCTGTGGTCCTTTACTTCTCTGCAGAGCCCTGGGAAATAGCAGGGAAGGAGGCTGAGCATCTCATTTCCCAACAGCTTTTCTACCATTGGCGTGCTCTGAATATACAGGGCATAACTGAAGTTGAATGAGGAAAAAAGAGAGTATAGGTTAGCGAATGTGAAAGAGATTGAGCAAGTTACAAAGTGGTGGATCGTCCTTATGACCTCAGGTGCATTATTTTATTGAATCTTCTTGACCATCTTGAGATATTCTTGGCTTTCCTCTCCACGATTAAATCGCTAAACTCTGATCTGAGATTGGCCATTGGGTGAGTGGGCACTGAAAAATTCTGCCAACCTCTAGTTTCAAATCCCACATTTAATTGCGACCATATGATTTGCCTCTTTCTCAGTTGTCGCTCAGCAACAACTCCCAGCAGCCCCAGTCAGCGTGGAGAAGAATGAGGGATGATGGGAGATGTTGTTTGGCAACGTCACGGTGGTCTTGGCAACAAACCAGATTGTGCATTGTGTAAACCCCGTCCGTCTGACACACTTTTCTTTTTTTTTAAACATAGGTGACAATTCAGGTGTTGAATCAGCTCATTCAAAAAATCCGGGAAGATCTTCCTAATCTGGAATCGACCGAGGAGACAGAACAGATCAACAAACATTTTCAGAACACGCTGGAGCATTTGCGCTTGAGGAGGGAATCCCCCGAATCCGAGGGGCCAATTTATGAAGGGCTCATCATTTAAACAAAAGACAACCCCGCTCACCCACCCATTCACCCATCCTGGTCCCATTCTGTGGGCGCTTGTCCTCTTGTCTTTCCACGTACAACACACAAGGCATTTTGTTGTTAATTATCATTCTTCTTGCATTAGAGATCATAGACTTTTGTGCCTTTTGGGAGTGCCAACAATAGGCTTTCGGTTCACTCTTCTTCTTTTGTGTGTATGTGTATGTGTGGGTGTGTGTGTGAATGTGCGAATGTGTTCTAGGCTGCTGCTTCCAAGCATTTGGGATTTAAGTATTCCCGTCAGAATTTCCAAGGTATGGACTAGCAGGCCAATAGAAAATTAGCATGACTGAATCCGTTCTTCTAAAATTCCACGTGGTTGTACATCTCTCCCTTTCCCCCCCTCCTCCCTTGTCTTCTGATTTTTCTCTCCTGCTCTTCTGTCCTCACATTTCCGCCCAAAAGCCATATAATCTCTAATCCACCTTTTCATCTGCAAGTGTTACTAAAGCTGTGGACTATTTTTTTTTTTTTAAAAAAAATAACGTTTCATTTTCTTGTCTGTCAGATTCTACTTTCTCTCTCTTTTTTTTTTCATATTTGTCAAGAGTTCTGTCAGATTTCCCCCCCAACCCAGAATATCTTCATGCATGTATTTGGAGTTATAAAGCACCATTCTTTTAAAAAAAGGAAAGAAATTAAACCAAGAAAGTTATATTTTGCATATGGGGACTCAAGTGACATACAGTGAGGGTTCAGTATAGTACACAGGGCATATTTATCAAGATAATAGTAAGAAAATTCAAATCAGACGGTGGTCTATAGAGTATATAACCTTCAGTACTGTCAAATTAGGGGGAAATGCAACCTGTATCCTTAATTTGTGCCAGTATAACAATAAAGTTGCTATTAATGGATATGGCCTCAACTACCTCCTGTTGCATTTAATGATCATTCTAGCTCTTCTTAAAAAAGACAGTGCAATTGATGATTGTATTAAGAATGCCGGTATAGCAACCACGGCTGTTTTCACACGGGCGAAGCTATGCATTCAATGGGTTACGGCTTGGTGTGTTGACTGGAAATTGCCTGATGAAGTCCGTCTTACTTTTCGACCCAAGTTTTGCGGGAGGTTTGCTTACGAGTAGGACGGGGTGGTGGCTCAGCAGTTAAGACGCTGGGCTTGTAGGCTGGAAAGCCGGCAGCCCACGTTCGAGACTCAAGCACCACACGACGGGGTGAGCTCCCACCCTCACCTCAGCTCCTGCCAACGTAGCAGTTCAAAAGCATGCGAATGCGAGTAGCTAAATAGGTACCACTTTAGTGGGAAGTAACAGCTCTCTGCGACATCATGACCATGAAATGTCTTCGGACAGCTCTGACTCAATGGCCTTAAAATGGAGATGAGTATCACTCCCTAGAGTTGGCAATGAGTAAAGTCCGCAGGGACTCCTTTTACCTTTGCTTATGAGTGGCATTTTACCAAGTGGAATTGGAATAATTCCTTGGAACTGTGAGTAATCTTTGGAAAAGCACCACTGCACATGAGCACCCACAGACTAGAACCGTGATGGCAAACCTATGGCACGCGTGCCACATGTGGCACGTGGAGCCATATCTGTGGGCACGTGAGCGTTAACCTAGCTCAGCTCCAGCATGTATCCGCGTGCTGGCCAATTGATTTTCCGGCCTTCCAGGCCCACCGGATGTTGGGAAATAGCTGTTTGGGGCCTCCGGGGAGGTGAGGAAGGCTGTTTTTGCCCTCCCCAGACTCCTAGGAAGCCTCTGGAGCCTGGGGAGGGCAATAAATGGGGCTACTGGGCCCACAGTGCCATCACGTGCCAAAAGGGGGAAGCATGGGGGTCATGCGCGCAGGGGGGGTGGGGCGCATTGAATTATGGGTGTGGGCATGCACGCACGCCACCCCCACGCGCTCCCCCCACTTTTGGCACGTGACTGCAAAAAGGTTAGCCACCACTGGACTAGAACTTCTATCAAGAGATGCTCCATTGCACTGTGTTTCCTGCAATATAAAGTGGACAAATAATTCATTTTTTTTAAAAAAAAATCCACATCAGTACAAAACCCTTACATGCAAAAAGAAACTGCCTTTTTTTTTTTAATTTGCAGTTACTTCAACACAAGTGTACAATGTCCTCTGGTTAAATTGCTTTATATCAGAATTACATTATTTCTTACGAATGAGGACTCGGTTGGGAATTTACAAAGCGTGCTGAGCTTAGGTACCGGAGAATAAATTAGTCCTCATTTGCATACATAAGCACTGCAAAGCGGTGTAAATTTCTTGCATTTTCTGATACCCAAGGTTGAGCTTTCTCCATTCTTTTCATTTTTGCCCCAAAGATGTAGAAGCCGATCTCTCGGGATCGAACATTCGAATTCGTCTTTCCTACTTGGAGGATACGTCCACGCTCAGTGGTTCTATGTCAAAGGTACCTAAGCGGAAACGCCTCTTCGGTGTTCTCCCTCACGTAAAAATATTAGGGTGGATTTTTGCCTTGGCCGGACAGAGCAATTTCAAAAAGGCTTTTCTGAAACTGATGTGGCACAAAGGATATAATACGGGATTAATAGCTGAATTCAACCACAGTAGCCAAAATGATACTTCATAGAGATCATGGTGGATGCATCTCCCGTGACAACCAGCTCTGATGATCATTAGAAGGGTGTAGGGTGCCCAACATACAGCAAAGATGCAGACAACGATGGCTAAAGATTTGGCTATTTTCTTATCACGGGAAAGCCTAAATCGGCTAGCGGGAGTATTGGCCACCTCTGCTTTCCCTGTGGGGCAGGATATGTTCTCTAGAGCTTTGTAGACACCGCCCCATGGTGATTCGGTTTGAATGTCTACCTTCCAAGGTGGAAAATCTTGATTGATGTTAAACTCTACTGAGTGAGTCTGGAGGTTATGGATGCCGAGCCCCACCTCCGCAGTCTTGCTAGGGGCGAAGCTTCTCACCTTTTCATTCCTCTCCTCTCCTCTTTTTGTGAAAACTACGACGTGGTCTCGTTTCTTCCTGCAGCAAAGAAGTCCACAGTCCTTTCGGGCTGCTGAGGAGCTCTCGCTTCCGACCGGTGTCCGCTTGCGAATGTTGAAATAGATCCTTAAGTTGAAGTAGGTGACACTGATGAATGGTGTGAAGAACTCGATGGTGGAGGCAATCATGAGGAAGTACCAGTTGTAGTGGAATTCGGCGTAACACTTGTTCTTAGGGATGATGCTCTCCTGGGCTATGTACTCCCAGCTGATAATAGCTGGACCGTAAAGGAGAAATGCTGCAATCCACACCGTAACCATCTTCACCACCGTGCTTTTGGTCATCCCTTTCTGAACTCTGTAGCTCACCTAGAAGAAAAAGTAGATGTCAAGCCCAGGAAAACAGGAGCCCAAGCAGTTCAAATGAATATATCGGTTGATTGTATGCTAATGCTTTCTACAAGTATGTCAACTACTAATGGTCAAGTCAAATTGGCAGTAGATGAGAGTCAACAGAATTCAAGGTGGACTTAGATCTCTTGCGGGCGTGAAGGGGCTTGAGACTTATGACATGTTTGACCCCTCCCTCTGGCTCAGCTTGGTCATCTACAACAGGTGGAAATCTGATTATTATGAAAAGCTTGTTTATCAGATGGAAAACTCTAAGGAACAACTGTTTCCATGGTTGATGGCCAACCACAGGTTTTCATTCTTGGACTTTCACAGTTAAACCTTCTTCTACTGACTTGGATCATCATGCTAAGTTGTAAACCTGGTTCATATAGTGAATACCAAGCTATGCTTTGCTTTACCACATGTCTTGAATAAAGCACAGTTACCATTGTTTTCATCACATGCTACACTAAAACCAAGCTTTACATAGCTGAAGTTCTCTACAATTTAGGAAGTTGAGCCAAGAAACCCACATCACGCCTTTAGTGTGATGTGTGAATACCAACAGCATGTGGTCTGCCTGTTGACATCTTAACTGCAGTTTTTGAGACCATGCTATGCTTCTTATGCTGAATGTGTTGCATGTATGTATGGAGTTGGAGCTGATTTAAAAAGCCATCGTTAAGTAGATACCATAAGGCTTCACCTATGAGGTTCAGTATTTTCCTTTAGTGTGACATTGAAGAACGTTTTGACTAGGGATGTCCAAGCTTGGCAACTTTAAGACTTGTGGACTTCAACTCCCAGAATTTTCCAGCCAGAATGGATTGGTCCTCCTAAAATTGGTATTGAGGTTTCAGAATATTGTTTGATGCTTCAAAGAAGGAAAAGACAGTGGTTGCTATGTCCTTGGACCATACAGGAGAACAACTGTCTGATGATGTCAGAAAGAGAATGAGTCAGAAAACGTTGGGAGGCTGAACAAGTCCCTTCAATCTGCTAAGGCAGAAATAAGGGTGGGTAGTTGTAATTCACGGCAGTGTTTTCTAAACATCTGGAAGCCATCAATTGACTAACTGAGGCTCTGTGCAGTCACAATCACTTGGGCGTGCCTTAAATTTCATAGCCGTTGACTTATTTAGTTGCAGTTGGTGGGTTGTCGAGCAGAATGTGTGGCTTTATGTCACCTGCCTAAGGTTCACACAGGTGACCCTTGAATTCTGAGAAGATGCACCTGTCTGGAGATAATCAGAAGCCCCATGGAAAGCAACGTTTCTTACCGCCCTCGTTACGGAGATGAATCGGTCAAAACTGATCAAGACAATGTTGAATCCAGAAGCGGTGCAGACTAGGTAATCGACCACCAACCAGAGCTTACACAGGCCTTTCCCAAATTTCCATTCATCAGTCAGGATATATGGGATGTAAAGGGGAATACAAAATCCACCTGGGAGCAAAGGAAACAAGGTTGTGGAGACAGCCATAAAACGGAGGCCAAATTGTAGGCAATTTTTAACGACGAGACGATCCCCCCACACTCTCAACCTTTCACACACTGGACATTTCGAATGGTCCAGTCCCATGGAAATCAGGCATGATTTCATAGAAATGAAGACTTTAAAAGGAATGCAGAGATTATACCATTCAACCCTCTTGCAATGTGTGGGAAAACCAACTAGAGTTGGCTGTGCAATGTCTTCTTTAAAAAGCTCAAGAGATGGAGCACTCACAATCTCACTTGGGCACTATTTCTGAACCTTAGCAACATCCTCCCCTCTTCCTTCCTTCCTTCCTTCCTTCCTTCCTTCCTTCCTTCCTTCCTTCCTTCCTTCCT
>WNWU01000119.1:125890-159273 GCA_012654045.1 Ptyas mucosa | reverse complement strand
CCCTTCCCTTCCCTTCCCTTCCCTTCCCTTCCCTTCCCTTCCCTTCCATTCCATTCCATTCCATTCCATTCCATTCCATTCCATTCTATTCTATTCTATTCTATTCTATTCTATTCTATTCTATTCTTATGCCACCCTTTGCAAAAGTATTAAGCTGTCCAGGTAATCCGGAGGGGTTAATTCTCTTTTATTTTATAAGGCTCAAAAACAATAGAACCTTGCAAGTCTGCAACTATAAATCTTCTGCCGTCTCTTTTACAGAAAAGCGGTTAGGTTCCCGTAATCCCATAACGTTTCAACTAGTTTTTCCGTGTTGAGGTTAAAGCACATTTGGGAAACTTTGAAATTAAAACCGGTTGCACGGGGACTGACGGATTATAGCCGCTACAGTGTCATGTTATTATGTATAGCCTGATGACGGTGGTGGTGGTGATGATGATGATGATAACAGCAGCAGCAAAAAGCCTGACGAAAACACGTTGTGTCCCTGGTTTAATTTTTAGCTGACTGCAAAGCCTCAGAGGTGAAAGAATTTACAGCTGAGTATTTGGAAAAGGTCCTTGAACCCTCCGGATGGCAGGCAATCTGGCGCACGAATGCGTTTGAAGTCTTAGTCGAGGTAAGCCTAATATCAGCGCTCCAAGCTATATTCACTCCGGTGCTGACATAAGAAGGAGGAGAGGACGCTTGACTTTTCACCGACTTATTTTCCTTGGAGATAATATCCCCTAGGAGATGGGATGGGAGGGGGGACATTCCTGTGAGCTGAAGTAGTAGGTATGGGGAGAGTGATTTGGAAGATGGCCAATGAGACGCAGAGAAGAGGCCAAAGGATGGGGAGGGTTTGGGGGCAGGAAATTAGTGTTGGCTACGATGGAGTCTGGGACAGATTGTTGTGCTTAATAAATGAAAGATTTCATCAAAGACTATTTGTTTGGAAATGCAATTTATTTGAGACGACATTGAAACCTGACACCTAACCCCGCCATGCTATTTACTGTATTTTTCGAACTATAAGACACACCTAAATTTAAAACAAAAAAAAAAAGTTTTGGCCTCCCTTTTTTGGGGCCTTTTTTTGGGCCTTTTCCAGACTTTTTTCCAGCCCATTTCTGCGGGTTTTTTTGGCCTGTTTTTTTCAAAAAAGATGGGCTGAAAAAAGCCTCGAAAACGGGCTGGAAAAAGCCCCCCAAATAGGCCGAAAAAAGCCTCAAAAATGGGCTGAAAAATTGCGCGCATGCGTACCAGGGGCCCGAAGACTAGCTGGGACATGCGCGCATGCGCAGCTGCAGGTGAGTTGGGTGACAGCTTGTGTGCCCGGAAAGATGGCTCTGCGTGCCACCTCGGGCACGCATGCCATAGGTTCACCATCACGGCCCTAGGTCAAACCTGCTCTCATTTTGCCTTATTTTATCTTGACGGTTGCTGAACTGCAATTCCCATCACCCCATAACTTTGGCTGGGATTGCTGGGAATTGTAGTTTCACCACATCCGGAGCGCTTTAGTCCCCCCCCCCCCCCTCTGAAGTGCTTCCTTCTCTTCTGCTCAAAATCTAGGCCTGTCAAGTTACAGATAAAAGCTGTTTGTCAGGTTACGACGTCGTCTCAAATAAATTGCATCTCCAAACAAATAGTCTTTGATGAAATCTTTCGTTTATTGAGTACAACGATCTGTCCCCGACTCCATCGTAGCCGACACAGACCCTCTGAACCCAAACCCTTCCCTTTCCGTTCCCCAATTCTCAGCGTCTCATTGGCCATCTTCCAAGTCACTCTCCCCATCTCTACTACTTCAGCTCACAGGAATGTCCCCCCTCCCATCCCATCTCCAGGGGATATTATCTACAGGGAAATTAAGTAGGTGAAAAGTCAAGCGTCTTCTTCTTTCTCTTCATGTCAGCACTGGAGTGGACGTAGCTTGGAGTGCTGACACTGTTACAAATGAGGTTTTGACATTCTTTTTAGGGCAGAGTTTCTTTCCCAGAGGGGTGGAGATGGAAAGAAAATAATTCGCTGCCACTCTCTCGTTTTCCTAACCTGCCAGGTTTCCAACGTAGACTACGCCTCCCTGAAAGCCGTGGTGCGGCTTTCCCAGCCTTTTCGGTGCCGGGTACAAGAAGGGGGCTTCACCTTGGAGCAGATGTGCGCGCTGTTGGAACTGAAGGAACATCAGCTGCCGTTGCAGGAATTGTCAGTCGTGTTTGATGACTCGGGAGAATTCGACCAGACGGCCCTTGCAATAGAGCATGTCAGGTAGACTGCGCTGGCCTAGGGCTCGGGGAAGACGCTAAGATTCAAAATTCTGACTACAGGTAGTCCTCATCTTAACAACAGTTGGTTTGGTGGCCATTCAGTGTTACAATGGCACAATGAAAAATGTGACTTATGATCGTTTCTCATAGTTACAATCTTCTCAGCGTCCCCATGGTCAGGTGATCAAAATTCAGACTTCTGGCAACTGACTCATATTTATGACGGTGGCAGTGTCTGTCAGGGTCAGGTGCAGTGGTGGGTTGGCCCCGGTTTGCACCGGTTCTATAGAACCGGTAGTATAACTGGGGAGAGGTTCCGCCTACTGACCCTGACATCACGAAAATGCTTCTGCGTGCGCGGCTCCATTGCGAACCGGTAGTAAAAGTCAGTAGAACTCACCCCTCGCCAGGTGGTCACTTTTTGTGACCTTTTGACGAAGTCCATGGGAAAGCCAGATTCACTGCACAAGCCGTGTTAGTAACTGATCAACTGTAGCGGTTCGCTTAACAACTGCGGCAAGAAAAGTTGTAAAGTGGGGCAAAGCTCACTTAACCAGTGTCTCGCTTATCAACAGAAAAGTTGGACTCAATTATGGTCGTAACTCGACGACGGCCTGTACAGGTCGTCCTCGACTTACAGCCATTTCTTTAGTGAATGTTCGAAGTTACAACGGCACTGAAAAAAGTGACTTGCGACAGGGTCCCACACAACTGTCACAGCAGCCTTTTTTTTTGCGCTGGGAATTGAGCCAGCCACCCAAGCTGAAGTTGCAGAAGTTAGCAATAGCACTTAGAAGACTTATATACTGCTTCACAGTGCTTTTACAGCCCTCTCTAAGTGGTTTACAGAGTTAGCCTATCACCCCCCAACCATCGGGGTCCTCATTTGACCGACCTCGGAAGGATGGAAGGCTGAGTCAGGATCGAACTGCTGGCAGTGGGAAGAATCAGCCTGCAATAGCCATAGCACTTATATACTGCTTCATAGTGCTTTTACAGCCCTCTCTAAGTGGTTTACAGACTCAGCACATTGCCCCCAACAATCTGGGTCCCTCATTTGACCGACCTCGGAAGGATGCAAGGCGGAGTCAACCTTGAGCTGGTCAGGATCGAACTCCAGGATGTGGGCAGAGTTTGCCTGCAATAATGCTTTACAGCACTTTCTGGGTGGCTTACAACATCAGCATATTGTCCCCAACAATCTGGATCCTCATTTGACCCACCTCGGAAGGATGGAAGGCTGAGTCAACCTTAAGCCGGTCAAGATCGAACCGCCGGCAGTGGGCAGAGTCAGCCCACTGCATTCTAACCACGGCGCCACCAAGTTGCTAAACCAAAAGGGGATCGGCGAGTTTTGGGTTCAGCATGTTGTGTGTGAACACAGCTGGTCCTTTTTCAGTTGGGCTTGGTAGCTTGCAAGAAAGAAACTTTGCCATGCCAAAGTTTCAAACTCTCCCTCCCCTTCGTAGTTTAAATAGGATTGTGAGTTGATCACACTTCTTTGCCAAGTTGCAAGGGACCCCCTGCCAGTGACAGGAAGTAATATTGAAACAAGATAATGAGCCTGTTACAATGGCGATTTTCCACTTTCGCTGCAGGGTGAAAGTGTGAAAGCTGGCGATAACACCGGTGAAGAAATGAAAGGGAACGCGAAGAAATGCAGAAAGCTGGCCCAGCCAGAAGTCAGGATAAAATACCGGGGTTAGGATTAGACATTAAAAAGCTTTGAAATTCACACGATCTTGTAATGTTAAAAGAGGATTTTTATAAAATGACCCACACCGTCGGTACAAATCAGCAAGAGAAATTGTCTAAGACGTATAAAGGTGCTTCTCATTTGTGTCGGAAATGTGAAAAAGGTGAAGCGAACGTTTTAACATGAGTGGGTGGACTTGTGTGAAAGCAAGAAAAATATTGGATTGAAGTAGATATTTTTATTTGATATTTTATCTCATTCTGAATAGAATAGAACAGAACAGAACAGAATAGAATTGTTTATTGGCCAAATGTGATTGGACACACAAGGAATTCGTCTTTGGTGCATACGCTCTCAGTGTACATAAAAAGACAAGATACATTCATCAAGAATCATAAAGTACAACACTTAATGATAGTCATAGGGTACAAATAAGCAATCAGGAAACAATATCAATATCAATTGTAAGGATACAAGCAACAAAGTTAACAGTCATGCAGTCATAAGTGGGAGGAGATGGGATGATAGGAACGATGAGGAGCCTAATAGTAATAGTAATGCAGCCTTAGTGAATAGTTTGACAGTGTTGAGGGAATTATTTGTTTAGCAGAGTGATGGCTTTTATAGATATTAGATTTTTATCCTGCCTTTATTACTTAATAAATAACTCAAGGCGGCAAACCTATATGATACACCTTCCTCCTCCTATTTTCTCAACAACAACCCTGTGAGCTTGTCTGGGCTCAAAATGACTGGCCCAAGGTTACCCAGCTAGCTTTTGCGCCTAAGGCGGGACTACAACTCAGACTCTCTTGGTGATTGGCTCAAAGTCACCCAACTGGCTTTCATGCCTAGGGTGGGTGGGACTAGAACTCGCTGTCTCCTGCTGGTCGGCCCAAGGTCACCCAGCCAGCTCTCATGTTTAAGACAGGACTAGAATTCACAGGATTGCTGCCTTAGCCACTGGATCAAACTTTCTACCTATATAGGATGATAAAGAGAATTTTAAAAAATTAATATTCGGATGAAGCCAGAATTGTTCTGATTAGGACTCAATTAGGAAAGGTTTACACATTGTAGGGCACCAAATGTAGTTTAGAGTTGGACTTGGGGCATTCTGTGAACACCTGTCGGGGGCAATGATTAAGGCAAGCCAGGGTTTAATGTAACATGTAACAGAGCCGTGGTGGCACAGTAGTTAGAATTCAGTATTGCAGGCTGACTCTGCTGACTGTCAGCAGTTCGATCCTGACGGGCTCAAGATTGACTCAGCCTTCCAACTTTTTGAAATCGGTCAAAAGAGCCCTGGTGGCGCAGCAGACTAAAGCACTGTTATTAACATCAGCTGCCTGCAATTACTGCAAGTTCAAATCTCACCAGGCTCAGGGTTGACTCAGCCTTCCATCCTTTCAAAGGTAGGTAAAATGAGGACCCAGTTTGTGGGGGCAATAAGCTGACTTTGTATGAATATATACAAAAGTATGAAGGCTATTGCTTAACGCATTGTAAGCCACCCTGAGTCTCCGGAGAAGGGCGGCATATAAATCAAATTAAAAAAAAAACAAAACGAGGATCCAGATTGTTGGGGGCAATAGGCTGACATTGTAAACCACCCAGAGAAGGCTGCAAAGTACTGTGGACCAATATATAAGCCTAAATCCTATTGCTAAAGAACCATGGTGGCGCAGTGAGAATGCAGTTTTGCAGGCTAACTCTGCCCGCTGCCAGCAGTTCGATCCTGACCAGCTTCAAGGTTGACTCAGTCTTTCATCCTTCTGAGATCGGTCAAATGAGGACCCAGATTGTTGAGGGGTTGGGGTTGGGTGGGGGGAATGCCGACTCTGTAAAGCGCTTAGGGAACGCTATAAAGCACTTTATGGAGCAGCGGTATATAAGTCTTAAGTGCTAAGCGAACCAGATCCATAGTTTGCCTCTGCCCTGCCTTGTGAAAACACAAAGTCTCTTAGCTCACTTTTTTTTATGGGATTGGCAGGTTTTTCTATAAGCACATCTGGCGGAGCTGGGATGAAGAAGATGACGACTTCGACTACTTTGTCCGATGCGTGGAGCCACGTCTGCGTTTGTAAGTCCTGCGGAAGGAATTATTATTATTTTTTTAAGCGTGGGAGGATGGAAGAGAGTGTGTTACATGGAATTAGGTCTTCAGCGTGGCTTGCTAAGGCTCCCCAGCCTGCTTGCAATGTGTCGGGCACGGAAAAGGTAGCTGTCGGTTGGCTGTATTGCAAATCGAGAGAGGGAAGCTGGGAGAAGAAACGCAGGTACTCCTTCCTCACTTAACGACCATTCATTTAGCGATCGTTCAGAGTTATGACGGTGCTCATAATACCGTAAGAAAATAGCTGATAAGAAAACGGGGACTTACGGTCCTCGCATCACAGCAGTCGCATTGTGATTGTGTCACATATAATCGCAATCCGAGTGCTGGATAAACCATCTCACACTTACGTCATTCATAGCATCCCCTGCAGTCTTGTGATTGCCATATGTGAGATCAAAAATAAAAGGAAGGAAGGAAGAAAGGAAAGATGGAAGAAAGGAAAGACGGAAGAAAGGAAGAAGAAGGGAGGGAGGGAGGGAAGGGAAGAGATGGGAAGGAATGGAAGGACAGAGGGAGGGAGGCAGGGAGGGAGGAAAGAAGAAAGGAAGGAAGGAAAATAGAGGAGGGAGAGAAGGAAGGAGGGAGGGAGGAAGAAAGGGAAGAAAGGAAGTCCTTTCCATTGCATCTGATTCTTGGAGATGGCTTGGAGAAGTCTTCCTGTGATGCCTCGCTGAACGATTGCCCCACTTAGTAACAAATTTTCCAGCCCCTATTGCAGTGGTGAAATCCTCCGCTGGTGGCCACTGATTCGCTGCATGTGTAGTGCATGCCGGATGCACGCTGCATGCATGCACATACACAGTCCTCACCAGACGCATGCTGTGCATGCATGCATAGTCCGCACCAAAGAAGCGCTTTTGGATTTCCTGCTTTTTTTTTTTAAACTTTTTAAAGCATTTTAAAAAGCATTTTAAAGTAAAAAAATGCTTAAAAAGAAAAAAAAAAACTTCCGAAGATCAGCTAAGCGGCTTGCGATCGTTGGAACTTTTTAAAAAACTTTTTAAAGCATTTTTTTACTACCGGTTCGGCAAACCGGTAGCATTTTTTTTACTACCGGTTCTGGCGAACCTGCCCGAACCGGTAGCATTTCACCCCTGCCCTATTGCGTCATATGTCGAGAACTACCTATAGGACAAATACTCAACAAAAGACTGGACAAGTTTAATTGGCCGTTGGCAGGAGAGTAGTGGGAGGAGCCGACAGGGAAAATTTAAGGAATTCTTCTCCCCTTCCTGCATTCTGTATTTCAAGAATTAAATAGTTTTATTGATATTTTCGGGCTGAAAACCCAGCGATTGAAAAGATAAGAGGAAAAGGATGCAGGGGTATTTTTTTTTTGGGGGGGGGAGGGGGGCGACTCTGTCTGAGGCATTGCATCCATCTCCCACTAGATGGCAGCACAAAACTGATTGTAAATGGGTTGATGAAAACGTGTTTTGGTCATGAAAATTCAGCTTGGTTAGAATTATATTCACAATGTTAGAGCCGATCCCTCTGGAAAATCCTTGCAGCATCTTGAAAGAGGAGGTTTGCTTGCTCCCCTTTTGGACATGCGCCTCTTAAAATTAGATCACCACCTTTTTTGGTCAGGTGGGGTCGACCTTTCCTTTCCTTTCCTTTCCTTTCCTTTCCTTTCCTTTCCTTTCCTTTCCTTTCCTTTCCTTTCCTTTCCTTTCCTTCCATGCCTCCTTTCCTTTCCTTTCCTTTCCTTTCCTTTCCTTTCCTTTCCTTTCCTTTCCTTTCCCCTTTTCCTTTCCTTTCCTTTCCTTTCCTATCTCCTGTCCTCTCCTCTCCACTCCTCCCCTCCCCTCCCCTCCCCATCCTTCTTCCCTTCCCTTTTTCCATTCCGGGATGCTGGCAGAGGAGAGATTGCATCCCAGGGGTGCAAACCCCAAGATGATTTATTTGAAGAAGCTGAAAAATGAACGCAATCCTCAAATCACATGAACAGCAGCCTGCCTTTCTCTACTGAATCCTTAAAATGTAGGGGGTAACGTCTTGGCAGGGCAGAGCAAATGCCTTGCCTGCTTGTTGCTTGGCAACAGCACTGCAGAAGAGGGCTTATTTTTGTGGGTGCGTTGGGGGGGTGGGCGATGGGACCCCATCCTCTTCAATGCCCCCTCTTCCCAAATGGCCCTGTAGGTCTGGGGATCCCTGCTTTTCTCCTTCAATCGAGGGATGTTTTGACAAGGTCTTAAGTGAAATGGATTTTGTCTGCTTCCTTGGGAAGCCGTGCCAATCTCCAGAAGGACCTTGCTGGTTGAGCGCAAAAGGCCTTCTCGTTCCAGCATTCCAGCCTTGTCTCGCTTCCACTGCAGAAGAAAATTGAGATGCATTAGATTTGCCGGCAAAGCAGATCTGAAGGCAATCGCGTTTCCCTGCAATTGACACAAAAGATATTTATTGTGGGTAAACGGTGGTAGATAGGAAATATGTCCCCCTCTATTCTCTCTCTCTGTCTTTCTCTCTCTCCCCCCCTCCTCTCTCTCTTCCTTTCCCCTCCCCTCCCCCCCCTCCCTCCCTCCCCTCTCCTCTCTCTTCCTTTCCCCCCCCTCTCTTTCCTCCTCTCTCTCTTTTCCTTTCTCTCTCTCTTCCCCCTCTCCTCTCTCCCTTTCTCTCCCCTCTCTCCTCTGTTCTTCCTTTCTCTCTCTTCCCCCTCTCCTCTCTCTCTCCTCTCTCTTCTCTCTCTCTTCCTTTCTCTCTTCTCTCCCGAATGTTGCACAGCAGCAATTTGTACTCAGTCCTTCTGCCTTTGTGGAATATGTTTCCTCTTCTACCTTTAGGCAAGCGTACCACTGCAAAAAAGACACGTTGCTTTTGGCAAAAGCTCGGTGCTAATTGATTGCAACGAGCTTTTGAAATCCAGCCAGAGGCTACAGGTTGTCCACTTCTGATCTACAATCCTAGGCAGCTGCAAGGGATGGGTGTGCAAAGGTGCACTGGCTCAGAACACAGAGGTTGCATTAGCTCGCACGCTTAATGAGGAACCCTTACGCTTGTTTTTCCCCATGAATTGGCCTAATTGCTTTTGAAAGCAGAGGGTCTCGCTGGGTCTTGCGGTCTGACGCAAATGCATGAAATACGGGAAGTTCTTGTTTAGCAGCTGCCTCGGATAGTGACCGTTTCCCAAATGCAAGGATAATAAATGGTAACAAAATATTCCTTTTCCAACCAAGGCTTGCATTTGCAACAACAATAACAACAAGCCTTCAGTGTGAAACTGATTAAAATCTTGTCAGTCTCAGGCAGCATCTGTTGGGAGCGTTCTAATCAACTGCTTAAGTAATCTGTCAAAATATCAACCGCAAGAGGGCTAGGAGAGAAATTTATCTGAATGAGAAGAGAGACTTGCAACCCTCCTCTCTCCCTCCCTCCCTCCCTCCCTCCCTCCCTCCCTCCCCAGTAACCTAGCAAATGATCGAGACATTGGACCCAATCATCAGGAGACAGTGAGTTCTAGTCCTGCCTTAGGCATGAAAACTGGCTGGGTGACTTTGGGCCAATCACCAGGAGATGGTGAGTTCTAGTCCTCCCTTAGGCATGAAAGGTGGCTGGTGCAGCGAGGGAATCGCACTTCACTCAAAAACAAAAGCACATTCCAGCCATCTCTATGTCAAGACCATCTCCGCGGAGACCCACAGCCGGAGGGAGGGACTCTACAACCCATGAAATTGCTTTGTTGGGGAATGTGACTGATAACACACCTTCGGGGGGAGGGGCGGGGGAACAGGGTCAGAGCCGGGGTAAGGCTCCTAATAAATAACTGGATTTCTTTTGAAGCTTGGCTCCGAGGCTCATGATTTAATTAGGGCATCCATTGGAACTCTCGACAGTAGAAATTTTAAATTCAGGGGTTGCTGCATAGACGTCAGCAATTTTTGCAGCGTAAGTATCGTTTTCTATCTCCCAACCGCTTCCAACTTTCGGAATTCTAGGTATTACGACATCCTGGAAGACCGCATCTCTCCAGCTCTGGTGTCGGATTACCACAGCCGCCTTTCTCAGTGCAAGGAACTCTACGGCAAGTTCCAAGTCCTGAGGAACAGCCTTTCGGCCTGCGATTCCGACTCTGAAAAGGACAACGTCTCTGTGGTGGAAGGGATGAAACTCTACGACAAGATCGAGCACCTGAAACAACAGCTGGAAATGATTGAAAACTTTCTATTCCGGTAAAGCAAATATTTAACGGGTTAAACACTCTGGAACAAAGAATTTACGGCTGCTTGCATAACCTAATCCAAAGAAGTCAATTTCCCCTCACTCTTCCCTCATCTCTCCCCCCCCCCCCCCCCCCGGTTTAAATTCTTTTGTGGAATAATTTTGTTGGCTTACCTCGGTCTTGGGGACCAAAGCAGAAAATAGGTTAAATATTTGATGGCAATTAATGGATTTAATTTTTTTTCCCCACAGTTAAAAGTAATTGTGTCAGGAAAAAATAGGGGGGAATCAGAAGTCTGCCGCCTGCGATTTTAAAAGCTGTCATTGCAGTTTTTGGAGTTATTGTAACAGAACAATTAGAATAACAGAGTTGGAAGGGATCTTGGATGTCTTCTAGTTCAAACCCCCCCCCCCCCCCCAGCTCAAGCAGGAAACCCTACACCACTTCAGAAATGGTCATCCAACATCTTCTTAAAAACTTCCTGTGTTGGAGCATTAAAACTTCTGGAGGCAAGTTGTTCCACTGGTTAATTGTTCTCACTGTAGGAAATTTCTCCTTAGTTCTAAATTGCTTCTCTCCTTGATTGGTTTCCATCCGTTGCTTCTTGTCCTGCCTTCAGGTGCTTTGGAGAATAGCTTGACTCCCTCTTCTTTGTGGCAGCCCCTCAAATATTGGAACACTGCTATCATGTCACCCCTGGTCCTCCTTTTCATTAAACTAGACCTAGCCAATTCCTGCAACCAAGTGTATCAGAATGCAAAGCAGATTTCTGACTTTGGGCCAGGAAGCATCTTAAGTTGTGGGACGATGCGTATCAAAAAAAGCAGAACAAACAGACAGGAACAACAGCCAAAAAACAAACTTGGATTCAGGGTGAGATGAAAATTAATCTAATTCAGATAAGATTATCTGAAAGAGACAAGGTGGTGCAGTGGTTAGAGTGCAGTACTGCAGGCTACTTCAGCTGACTGCTAGTTCAGCAGATCAGCGGATCAAATCTCACTGGCTCAAGGTTGACTAAGCCTTCCATCCTTCCGAGGTGGGTAAAATGAGGACCCAGATTGTTGGGGGCAATATGCTATTTAGTGTACTGTTGATTGTTGTAAGCCACCCAGAGTCCTCGGAGAGTGGGCAGCATAGAAATATGAATAATAATAATAATAATAATAATAATAATAATAATAATAATAATAAAAGGTAACACCAATTATAGTATAAGCCAGGGGCATCCAACCTTGGCAACTTTAAGACTTGTGGACTTCAATCCCCAGAATTCTCCCTCTTTCTAGCCTGTTGCCTTAACCACTAGACCTAACTGACTCTTCTTAACTAGCTGCTTGGTGGTTGTTGTTTTTTAGATACGTCTTTGGTTATAAGAAGCACGCTGGGCTCAAGGCAAAAGGAACTCGTTCTTCTAATGTCACCATCACCCACGTTGTCTGTGCTACGATCCAGTCGAGCTTCCTACAATGTCTGGTCAGGGACAAACTTTCTCCGGAACACTTCAACGAAGACATTGAAATCCAGGTTGGCTTGGTTAAATTAATTATTTCTGGATAGATCGGTATCTTCCCTTCTCTTTAGATGCTTAGAAGTTGGCTAGATAGCACTTCCTGGGTTCTTTTTTTTATAGCAGCCGTCAAGCTTTTCTTTAAGGTTGTTAACCAGCCAGATATAGTGAATACAAACACAACCAAAACATCATGGAAAAATGAGAAATAAGAGGAAACTAAAAAATAAATACCGTATTTTTCGGAGTATAAGATGCTCCGGACTATAAGACGCACCTACCTTTTTTGCGGAGGAAGAAACAAGAAAAAAAAATCTGCCTCTGCCTCCCAGCAATTTGCCTTCACAGTACTTTACAGCGTCTCTAAGCAGTTTACAGAGTCAGCCTCTTACCCCCCAACAGTCTGGGTCCTCATTTTACCTACCTCGGAAGGATGGAAGGCTGAGTCAACCTTGAGCTGGTGAGATTTGAACTGCTGAACTGCAGCTAGCAGTCAGCTGAAGTAGCGGCAGTACTGCACTCTAACCACTGCGCCACCTCGGCTCTTTCAGATAATCTTATCTGAATTTGATTAATTTTCATCTCGCCCTGAATCCAAGTTTGTTTTTTGGCTGTTGTTCCTGTCTGTCTGTTCTGCTTTTTTTGATACGCATCGCCCCACAACGTCGGGTTTGCCAGCTTTCATTATTTCGTGTGTTCTTTCTTAGTTCCACAACGATCCACAGTCTGCTTTGAATGCTTGCTACGAAGGAGACCGGGTTATAATTTGTCCCGGCAATTACATTATTGAAGGAGCATTGCCTATCGCGGATTCTGTTGCCCTAGAAGGTGAGTATTTGGGTGGAGACGGGTCTATTTTTAACCTTCCTGTCTTAAAAAGAGAGAAACCCCTTTTTCCTGGATGGGAGAACTCTCATAGCACACATTTTCAGAATAATAGAGTTGGAAGGGACCATGGAGGTCTTCTAGTCCAACCCCCTGATTAAGCAGGGGACCCTGAACCAATGATGGCAAACCTTTTTGGCACTGAATGCCCAAACTGGAGTGCCGGAAACCTGAAGATCAGCTGGCCGGTGGGCGCATGCCTGGTTTTTGGCTGGTTTTGGCTGTTTTTCAGGCCGTTTTCAGGCCATTTTTTGGGGCCATTTTCAGACTGGTTTTTGGGCCGTTTTCTGGCCATTTTCTGGTGCTCCAGCATGCCATAGGTTTGCCATCACTGCTCTAAACCATTTCAGACAAATGGTTGTCCAATCTCTTTTTAAAAAGCTCCAGTATTGGAGCACCCACAACTTCTGGAGGCAAGTTGTTCCACTGATTAATTGTTCTCACTGTCAGGAAATTTCTCCTCAGTTCTAGGTTGTTTCTCTCCTTGATTAGTTTCCACCCATTGCTTCTTGTCCTGCCCTCAGGGGCTTTGGAGAATAGCTTGACTCCCTCTTCTTTGTGGCAGCCCCTGAGATATTGGAACACTGCTATCATGTCTCCCCTAGTCCTTCTTTTCATCAGACTAGACCTACCTAGTTCCTGAAACCGTTCTTCATATGTTTTAGCCTCCAGTCCCCTAATCATCCTGGTTGCTCTTCTCTGCACTCTTTCCAGAGTCTCCACATCTTTTTTATATTGTGACCAAACTGGATGCAATATTCCAAGTATGGCCTTACCCTGTACCCATAAAGTGGTCCTGTTCCTATGATTTTTATTCCAGATGTGTCCAAACTACACCAAATTTTCACCTCCCTTGTTTATATCTCTCTTCTGGATGTCCCATTTGATGTCCCATATGTATATATGTGATTGTATATTCCTATATATTTTAATATGAGAGATAAAATTGAACAAGGACTATTAATGTAGGATTAAAAAAAAAGAGGAAGGGGTAGGAAAAAATATAAGAGGAGAAAAGTGCAGGAAGCAAAGAAGGAAATATAAATAAACAAATTCAGATGTTCTTTTACAGCAATCCTAAGAATGAATGTAAATTAACCTCTTATTTTATGTTGGTGGTCTGTTTGAATTCCTAAATGATGTTTTTATTTTGATACCATAGTGCAGTTATCTTGGGAATGACAGATTTGGAGATTCTGAATGCAAAGTGGGATAATACTCTTAACTCCGAGGGCCCTTTTGTGCAGATCAAACTTTTTAATATCATTAAACTCTTTTTTTCCCCCCTAGCTTTTCCATATTCTGTTATTTAATTGGCAGCATCCATTGTCTATAATTAATTGTCTAGCGTTTCTGAAGGTGTATTTTCTTGATGAGCTCATGAAAGTTTGCTTAATTGCTGTGTTTTTTTTTTAAAAAAATCCCCGTTTTCTTTCTTAAAAATAAACCCAAATCAGGGAAGAATTTAAAGAAAATGAAAAATAAATTAAAAAGCGAGGGTTTAAAATTTATTGTAAGCTAAGGGACGCGTTCAGTAAAAACGTTTAGGTCAGGAGGTTAAATGAGTTCTGCTGGATGATTGGATTCATTGTTGGTTATTTCCATTGTAAGATGGGAATTATTATTATTTTTTTCCAACTTTAGACTTCGTTATCTGAATTGTTAGTTTAATTTTCATTTTTGGTTTTACTTTTCATACTTTGCTGTGAGATGGATGGCCGCATAAATGCTTTTGGCAAACAAACAAAAACATATAAGAAAGATGTGCTGAATATCATTAACAGCTTAAAGTCTATAATGCAGAGAGAATTCCAAAATCAGTTAAAAAGCAGCCTAACCATGATTAGATGATCTTTAGTTGATGCCAAAAAGGTGCCAGACTTCAGGCAAACCTTAATGAACCAGGAGAGAATTCTACAATTAGGTTTCTTGTATTAGGAGTGCCTATTTTTAGGTTCTCTCACAGCAAAATATTGTCTAGATCCTAAACCACAGAAAACTTTCCAGTAATGCTATGCAGCATATCCAATTTAAAGGCAAAAGGGTTTCAGATCCTGGATGTGCAGGAACAGAACAGAACAGAACAGAACAGAACAGAACAGAACAGAACAGAACAGAATTCACAACTTCTGGACGCAAGTTGTTCCACTGATTAATTTTTCTTATGAAGTATTTAACAGCAGGTGTGATTTACTTCATCAGTGCAACAAAAGGCTGTAAAATCAGTCCCAACTCACTTAATAACCAGCTTGCTTTGCAACAGAGCTTCCGGTCCCAGTTGTCATATGTCAAGGACTACCTCTACGCTGTTGAGTCCAAAAGGTGAAGAATCTTTGTTACTCTCCGAGTTTGGTTTCCTTACTGGCGTTTCATTACCCAACTAGGTACCACCATCAGTGCTACCATAGAAGGGAGTGGGGGTTGGCTCTCTCTTTATATACCAGCCTCATTCCCTCCTAGCACTGATGAGTTTTTCTAATTGAATAATGAAACAACTGCAAACGAAGAAGTTCATAGGGTACCAGGGAACCCCTCATTTCAATTCTGAGCTCCACTCATTCTCCTTTATTGAATCCAAAAAGTGTCCCATCTGTGCTTTCTATGGTTACGTTCCAAAATCTTGAAGTTCTCTTTGCTAACACCCCAGAAATGAATACTGGACCATATTTTCAAATTTGTCCCGGCAAACCTCTTTAATTTATAGAGCTGTAAATTACTTTCATGTACAGTCCGCAAGGCTTGATAAACTGTCTTTCAGAGGAAGTTTATCAACACCCACCTATCTCACGTGGAACGCTGCCAGAGAGCTAATTGCCAGACGCAGGGCAAGGCCAAACTTGGCACAGAGTCACAAACAGAATTTTCAAATCTTGAATCGGCCAGATGAACTAATTGCTTCCTGCAAAGCTCCCGTCCCGTTTGCTTCTCTTTTATGTCTTATGGAAGGGGCCAATCATCTCCAAGCCTTACTCCCAAGTCGACCCTGTTTCCTTAATTGTTCCTGTGTCCTGGCAGCTCTGCACAGGCGCACACAGGGAACAGGCTCACGCTGTTCTTCTGCCTCGCTGATGTCAGACTCCGGAGACTCCGGAGGCAGCAAAGAACTACCAGATGGCCTTGGCCTCCTCTCTGCCTCTGACTCAGAGCCCTCATCCGAGCCTTCCCCAGACTCCAGGACTGGCCCACGTTCCTCCCCAACCTCCTCACTGTCCGAATCTGTTGCCAGCTCTGTTGGCCACTGGCGGGCCACAACAGAAGCTGCAGTTGGCTTGGGAGATAACACCCCCTGGTTTTTAACACCCCAGATCTTTTTTTTTTAAAGAAACTGTGGGGTAGGCCGAGCTCCCTTATTCTGTCTGCAGGAAGAAGGTGAGGCGTGCCATTCATTCTTAACATAATAGGCATGTCTATTGCTCTTCCAGATTCTCGCGGCTTTCCGGAGCGAGCTTTTGTTGAAGGTTCATTCTTTATCTTGTCAAAACTCTGTAATAGAAAAAAAAAAGCTGAAGGGTTTTTCTTCTTCTTTTTATTATTTTAATTTCCTGCTGTTTGGGTCCTAATTTCCCCCTCCCCTTCTCTTTGCCAGTCATCTTTTCTTTTCCTTTTTTCCCCCCCCCGTCCCTTTTTTACATTGTTGGTTTTTATGATGATTTCCTTGCCTCCCCCCCTTTTTTTTCCTCCTCTCCGACGTTTGATTTATGCAGATATCCACGCCAGCCTGCCGAACCCCTGCAGGAGATGGAGTTGCAATAAATTTCATTTATCGGTAGGGGTGAGGGATAAGCTGGTTTGGGCACACGAGGTGGTATCTGTGACAAATCGTATCCCCCGTCGGAGAGGTCAGGCAAACGGGAGCAAAGCGTATTAAAAGTGCATTAGGCCAGCCTGGAGCCTAAAGCTCTTCAGGAACAAAAACCCAGGTCAAGTTTATTCACAGAGCCGATGCGGTGACTGATCAAGAGTCAGGAAGTCTCCCTGCCTGTCACGGGAGCCCCTTTGGAAAGTCACGGAAGCAGAAGCGGTTTGAACGGCAGAGGCAGCTCGCTGCGAGGGTTAATGATGCGGGAGGTATAATTGCAAGGAAGGCCAAACGAGAATCGGTTGTATTCTTGGCAGGATGCAGTTGAGATACGCCTCGTTTTTTTTTTAAAGGAGGAAGGCCGGGCTTGCTAGTACGGGGGATCCTCGACTTACAACCGTTTGTTCAGCTATTATTCGAAGTTAGGGTTAGCACTGGGAAAGCAATGACTTAGGAGCGGTCCTCGCAGTTTGACTTTTGCAGAATCCCTCCCGGCCACGTGATGACAATTTGGGCGTTTGGGCAACCGGTACAGCAATAGGGACGTGGTGGCTCAGTGGCTAAGATGCTGAGCTTGTCGATCAAAAGGTCGGAAGTTCAGCGGTTCGAATCCTTAGCGCCGCGTAAATGGGGTGAGCTCCCATTCCTTGTCCCAGCTTCTGCCAACCTAGCAGTTTGAAAGCAAGTCAAAAATGCAAGTAGAAAAATAGGGACCCCCTTTGGTGGGAAGGTAGCAGCATTCCGTGCGCCTTTGGCATTTAGTCATGCCGGCCACATGACCACGGAGACGTCTTCGGACAGCGCTGGCTCTTTGGCTTTGAAACGGAGATGAGCACCGACCCCTAGAGTCGGGAACGACTGGCACATATGTGCGAGGGGAACCTTTACCTTTTATAGCAGTAGCAGTAGCAGTTAGACTTATGTACCACTTCATATTTCTTTACAGCCCTCTCTAAGCGATTTACAGAGTCGGCATACCGCCACCGCCCCCCCCCCCCCAACAATCTGGGTCCTCATTTTACCGACTTCAGAAGGATGGAAGGCTGAGTCAACCTTGAGCCAGTCAGGATCGAACTCCAGGCAGTTGGCAGAGTGCCAGCAGTTCAATCCTGATCAGCTGAAGGTTGACTCCGCCTTCCATCCTTCCGAGGTCGGTAAAATGAGGACCCAGATTGTTGGGGGCGATAGGCTGATTCTGTGTAAACCGCTTAGAGAGGGTCTATGAAGCACTGTGAAGCGGTATATAAATCTAAGTCCTATTGCCATTGTATTTTGACCCAAGCGTCAAATATTTAAAGTGACCCTTCCGCATATTTCAAACCTGAAATATTTTGCACGCTCTCTAGCATGGACCCCAATCTTAATTAAATCCTAGCTTCTTACAACGCACCTCAAGCATTTTCTTTTTAAAGTTGACAGCTTTACCATGCATCTCTTCGCTCCATCTCTTGAGTTTGGAGATGCTTAAAAAACAGAAAAATATATGCCATGACGCTGATGGTATCTATATTCCCGGTTGCCATGTCGTTATGCTAGTGACGGGCCATAAAAGCTTTACATGCTCATAAATTTCTTTAAGTGGTTTGGTGTAAACAATAGCGGATAACTGAGTTAACTTAGCCTTGCTCTTAAAAAAAAAAAGCAGTGATGTTAAAGACTTACCTAAGTCTGAGAAAACAGCAAACCTTTCCCTTTAAATGATGTAGAAGTCTATAAATAGGAGATCTGAAATGTGATATGGTGTGACAGTGGAATCTAACAGATGCTTTTGTCATGACAAAATATTCAATTCTGTCCATTTCAAGATAATGGAAAGAAAAATCAATCCTAAACTGGAAGGAGTAGTGTGGTTTTCCATTGCATAACATTCACATATTTCTTTATCGAATAGAGTCGAATCGAGTCGAGTCGAACAGAACAGAACAGAACAGAACAGAACAGAACAGAACAGAACAGATATAACAAATTTGGTAGGGACCTTGGAGATCTTCTAATACAACCCCCTTGCTTAGACAGGAAACCCTACACCATTTCAGACAAATGGTTATCTAATCTCTTCTTAAAAACTTCCATTGTTGGAGATTTCACAACTTCTGGAGACAAGTAGTTCCACTGATTCATTGTTCTAACTGTCAGGAAATTCCTCCTTAGTTCTAAATTGCTTCTCTCCTTGATTAGTTTCCACCCATTGCTTCTTGTCCTGCCCTCAGGTGCTTTGGAGAATAGCTTGGCTCCCTCTTCTTTGCGGCAGCCCCGAGATATTGGGACACTGTTATCATGTCTCCCCTAGTTCTTCTTTTTATTAAACTAGACATACCCAGTTCCTGCAACCGTTTTTCATATTTTTTAGCCTCCAGTCCCCTAATCATCTTTGTTGCTCTTCCCTGCACTCTTTCTAGAGTCTCAACATCTTTTTTACATCGTGGCGACCAAAACTGAATGCAGTATTCCGAGTGTGGCCTTACCAAGGCCTTATAAAGTGGTATTAACACTTCACTTGATCTTGATTCTATCCTTCTGTTATATACTTATATGCTGCCCATCTCACCTAGAGGCTTACAACCAATAGAAACAACAAGATGAAATATTAAAACGATAAATATCAGCACTAATAAATATTTGCCTTAAAAATGAACAAAGATGGGGACGAAGGGAGCAAGATGCACACAGGGAAAAGATGGGGGTCTTATCTCAATCCATAGGGCACCTCCAGGGTGACAAAGCCAGATGTTCAGGCCATTTCTAAAGGCCAAGAGGGCAGATGAAGCTGTCACCTTGAGGACAGGTTGTTCCAGAGGGCGGGAGCCACAAAAGAAAAGGTTCTTTTCCTGGATCCCACCAGCCCAAATTCTTTGACCAAGAGTTTGCAACGTGCTCCTTTGGCCAGCCTGGGTGGGATGAGCCAATGCCATTGAGAGGAGGCGAGGCAGTTCCTGAGATAACATTGAAATGAACGCCGGGAGAATGGCTACTCATGAGAAATCTTGGTTCCTTGCTTATCACTGCCTTCTAAGAAGGGGGTATTGCAAGTTCTTTGGATGTCCAGCCTTTTGGACCTAGGGCTGAGGAGGTGCTTTAGAGCAGTGGTCACAACCGGTGGCCCGTGAGAAAATTTGGGTGGTCCGCAGAAAAATTATTTGCATTTTTAATATTGCACTGAATCAGAGGTTCTCAAACTACGGCCCTTGGGACCCTGTTTTCTTCTTTCTACTGTAACTGCTATTTGAATAGCAAATCCTTCATAAAAATTACTGCATTATATTCTTGATTTTTTTTTAAATTTGATTTATATGCCGCCCTTCTCCGGAGACTCAGGGCGGCTTACAATGCGCTAAGCAATAGCCTTCATACTTTTGTATATTTCTACAAAGTCAGCTTATTGCCCCCACAAACTGGGTCCTCAATTTACCTACCTTAGAAAGGATGGAAGGCTGAGTCAACCTTGAGCCTTGGTGAGATTTGAACCTGCAATAATTGCAGGCAGCTGGTGTTAATAACAGGGTGCTTTAGACCACTGTACTGCCGAGGCTTGATTAAATTATCTTTCCAATGATATATGATTTTATGGTACTGCTCCCCCCAAAAAGTGGGATTATTAGATAGTTTTAGAAAATACACTTTCCGCAAAAGGTTTCCACAATTTTGGAAACCTTGTGTATGGACATATGAGACCATTGAATATAGCAGATTTTTTCTTTGTAATGCAGATGCATAGAATAATGATGTGTTTTTCACAATGTGTTTTTCTACAATAACGCAAAGACCGATGATCATTGTTTAGAATAATCCCTGGCTGTTGAGCATAGAACTAGAGAATATGTCTTTTCTATCCTATATAAACATAGAACGATGATGAGATAGTCTTTCTCTAGGGAAAGATCTAATGTTTCTGGAGATCTAATAACCTACAAAAAGATGCCCTTTTTTTATTTTTATATTTTTGCAAAGGCTATGGACTGCCGGATGACATCGTGATAGAAAAGCAAGGGAAGCCACATGCTTTTGTTGAATGTACCGGAAAGGACGTGAAAATCTCTAACCTGAAGCTCATCCAGCATGATATGGAGAAAGGCATTCTGAGTGAGTTTGTTGAGCTGGCCTGCGGATTTCCCAAGTCAAATGAGGCATATGCAACCAATGGATGTACTAAGATGCAACGGTGTGTCTGATAGCAATAGCCCTTAGACCTATATACCGCTTCACTCTGCTTTTACAGCCCTCTCTGAGCGGTTTACAGAATCAGCCTCTTGCCCCCAACAATCTGGGTCCTCATTTTACCTACCTCGGAAGGATGGAAGGCTGAGTCAACCTTGAGCCCGTCAGGATTGAACTCCTGGCAGTGAGCAGAGTCAGCCTGCAATACTGCATTCTAACCACTGGGAGGAAGGGAGGGAGGAAGGAAGGAAGGAAGGAAGGAAGGAAAATAGCAAAAGCACTTGGACTTATATACTCCTTCACAGTGCTTTTACAGCCCTCTCTAAGTGGTTTACAGTGTCAGCAAATTACCCCCAACAATCTGGATCCTCATTTGACTGATCTTGGAAGGGTGGAAGGCTGAGTCAACCTTGAGGATCGAACTCCTGGCAGTGAGCAGAGTCAGTCTGCAATACTGCATTCTAACCACTGCGCCACCATGGGAAGATAACAAAGTGTTATCTTCTGCTGGTTAACCTGTAACAAAAGCCACCAGGAGAGAATAGCGCCCTGGAGTGGGGTGGGAATGGAGATTTTGCAGTGTCCTTTCCCTGGAGTGGGGAGGGAATGGAGATTTTGCAGTATCCTTCCCCTGGAGTGCAGTGGAAATGGAGATTTTGCAGTATTCTTCCCCTGCCACGCCCACCAAGCTACGCCCACCGAACTGGTAGTAAAAAAATTTGAATTTCACCACTGCTCTTGAAGTTACCAACTCTGGTAACGAAACACCTTCAAGCAAACAACCAAGCTCAGAGAAGATCCAGGACTCCACAGAGAAATATATTTGAGGATTGCATCCATTGGGTAATGCCTGCTTCTTGATTATACCGTAATATTCAGTATTAAAAAGTTTTAGGGTATCCGTTGTTCTAATTTTATTGCATTCCCCTTTTCCCGTGCATTTCTTTTCCATGTTAATAACATTGATTTTAGGTGCCTTGCTAAAACAGACAAACGGGATGCGTTTTCTTAGTTCGACGTTCAAAGTTTCTTTAAAAGACTTTGTTTCCTAATGGGGACCTGCCACCTCTCTTGTCCTCTTTTTCTCCCTCCCTCCCTCCCACCGCCTACCCCCGAATTTGATGAATTTTCGTTAGCTGTGTCCCTCTGCCTTTTGAAGAAGGTGATAATTAACACTTCATCATCTGAGATGTGGATTTGAATAACAAATGCTCCATGGGCTAGCAAGATAATTTCAGCACCTTTTATGTGAAAATATATTCACTCACCAAATATATATATATATAATAATAATAATAATTGGGGAGGGGGTGCTTGAGCCACCCTTGAAGAAAGTTATTAATTGCTTGCCCCTAATATATTCTTTAACGGAGTAAATTTATACATTGTGTCCTTTTCCAAAAGAAAAAAAATTTAGTGTTGAATATGAGCTTCTGGCATTTCGATGCGAGAAAATCAAGAACTGGTCTAAAACTTCGTCACGAACTGCTTCTTCATTCTCAAAGGTTCTTTTCTCCATCTTCCTGCTCTCCAAAGCGTTGGGCAACCGGCCTCGTGCAGATTAAAGATTCGGGGAGTAGCAGCCCAATAGTTCAAAGATTTAGCATTAAGTTTTTTTTTTTTAAACTGACTTGTTTAGAATAACGCTGCTCTGTTTTTCTTCATGCGAGACTTTGGAAAGCCCGAAGTGTTGATTGCTACTTTTATCATCAAGAAATGATTGCGCTCATTGATTTTTAATCAAAGCATGTGTCATCCACAAAAGAACTTCCTAGCGGCTTGTGCAACTCGACATGCACCTGGGCCTTTGTGTTTCGAGACCAATCATCCAATGGATGGCTTTGTTTGTGCAAATCAGCCTCTGTTGACTTAAGCATGAATTGAGATACCCGACAAAAGATCTTTTGCCGAAGCATTTCGGAATTCCTTGTTTATGCTCGCCGGGAAATTTTTTTGCCTTTGAAGTCTTGTTTGCGCGCCCGCAAATTCAAGAGCACAATGTCTTTTTGCAGGTGTTCATCAAGGAAGGACTACTCTGGAAAACTGCGTGTTGCAGGGTGGTGTTACTGGAGTTGCGGTCCGGACATCTGCCGAGTTCTTCATGAAAAACTCTGACCTGTATGGGGCGAAGGTAGGAAGGGATATTTGCATTCGTTGGTTGTCTTTCCTTCCCAGAGCATCGAAGAGCTTCTATGAATCCATCACCGTAGATGACACCTCTTACCAAAAGAAGATGGATTGATAACAAATAAAGTGTTCAAATAAAAGAGACCTGGATTGCCAATACCAGCGATGGCACATTGCAAAATCTGGCAGAAATCCAAGAATGAATATCTTGCTAGCTCTATGCATGTTTGTTGAGAAATAGCTCTTGCTGTTTTCAGAAGGTCTTAGTTGCTAGTGATGTAACCATAGGTAAAGGTAAAGGTTTCCCTCGCACATACGTGCTAGTCGTTCCCGACTCTAGGGGGCGGTGCTCATCTCCGTTTCAAAGCTGAAGAGCCAGCGCTGTCCAAAGACGTCTCCGTGGTCATGTGGCCGGCATGACTTACCAAACAGTCCTCATTGGCTGATCTGTTGCTATGCCCTATTCCAGTTCATGAATATACTCTGACCACATGGTCTCTCCTATTTTTTGACCTGCTTCGTAACCGTTTCTTCTCCTCTTAAATTTCAGGGTGCTGGGATTGAAATCCACCCAGGCAGCACTTGCATTTTGACGGGGAATGGGCTACACCATTGTCGAGAAGGAATCCTCATCAAGGTGTGTCCTAACTCGAGAGTTGAGTACCTTAAAAAAATACATTGCACTTGAGTCCGTTGTTGAAAAGGATTGTTTAGCTATTCTGGTTTTCCCCCCTCGTTTAAGAATCTCCGCCCCCTCCCCCAAATTAAAAAAAGAAAACGCAAAGGACCACAAATGGAAGCGTGGCAAATTGGCTCCTTTGCAAACAACCAATGTCATTGCATTTTGTTCGTTTTGCGAAGTAAAAAGTTTTCTGTTTTTTCCATCGTATAGTAACTCTTTACGGTGCCCTTGGTTTTATTACTTCTGCGCCAGACTGGGAAGTATTGCAAACCGAAACTGGAGTCGTTGTAAAATTCCACGAATAAGAATTGATTGGATATTCATCGTGCAATTAAAAAGTCCTCAACGTTTCTGTACCTAAAAGCAAGGGGGGAAAAATCCACTGATAGGAAGATAGAATTTTTATTGGGTTATTTCCCTGTGAGATTAAAAGAGTGAGTTTGGTGAATCTCTCCTTCCCTTTGTCGTCACTAAAGACCCTGAAGCTAGTTTGGGCTGAAAGAGAGAGAGAAATTGTTCCAAGGTCACCCAATAACCTCCATGATCAAGCTAGGATTAGATCATGGCTCTCTTCTGTCCAGATTTGATAAAAACAACATTGCATAATACTGCAGAACTGATTAGGAAATTAGGAGGAGGATTCCAGATGCTGCTTTCTGTACTTCTGTTTAACATCTGGATGGCAGATGTGGCAGGATAGTGAATAAAGGTAAAGGTTCCCCTCGCACATATGTGGTAGTCGTTCCTGACTCTAGGGGGCAGTGCTCATCTCTGTTTCAAAGCCGAAGAGCCAGCGCTGTCCGAAGACGTCTCCGTGGTCATGTGGCCGGCATGACTCAACGCCAAAGGCGCACGGAACGCTGTTCCCTTCCCACCAAAGGTGGTCCCTATTTTTCTACTTGCATTTTTTACATGCTTTCAAACTGCTAGGTTGGCATAAGCTGGAACAAGTAATGGGAGCTCACCCCATTACGCGGCAGTCAGGATTCGAACCACTGAACTGCCAACCTTCTGATCGACAAGCTCAGCATCTTAGGCACTCAGCCACCGTGTCCCTTTAGGATGGTGAATAGCCCTAGTCTTTGTTATTGGTTCTTTGCTCTCCATAAAGTCATTGCATGTGGGCCTTCGGCTTTCCGTCTGCAAATAATTTGTAAAGTAGTCTAAAGAAGTCTTTGAACTGGATAAATCTCATGCATATTTCCCTCTCTCTCTCTCTCTCTCTCTTTCCCTCCCTCCCTCCCTCCCTCCCTCTCTCCCTCTCATCTTTTAGAACTTTTTGGATGAGCAATTTGACGTGCCCAAGATAACCATGAAGAACAATGTGATACACAATAATGAAGGCTATGGTGTGTTACTGATGAAACCTAAAGAGGCTAGTGAGGTCACGCCACAAAGCACATCAGGTATGGTTTTATAGATGTTATTTACAGTACAGGCAATTGAGCGGCATGGTGGCCTGGAGGTGGAGCTCTTGCCTCACAATTAGGAGGCTGTGAGTTCGATCCTTGGTAGCAGCAGATATTTGTCTCTTTGGACACAAAGGGGAAAAATATCTGCTGTGAGTTCTGTGTAGGCATCGGGAAGGGCATCCGGCCAGTAAATTCTCATCTCCATTCAGCCGCTTCGATTGCACCCTGATGCAAGGGATTATAGGGTCGTTAAAAAGAAAAAAAAATTACAGTACAGACAAATCCATCAGCATTGCCTTTAAGCTTGCAGAAAGGGCATGGTGCATGGTGCATGGCACAGATTGCAATGTAGCCTAAACTGGTGTTTTCATACTGCAACAGTTCGGTTCCCCAATGCACCAAATCAGAACCAACCAAACAAAAACCGTATTATGGCCCAGCAGTGTGATAAATGAATCCCTTGTAGATCAAGTCAAATGCTGTGAAGCATGGACTGACTTTCACCAACAAACGGTCAAATCAATTTGGTGTCGCTATTTCTGATTTAGAACAGCCGAAAGAGAGCGCGGCTGCTGAAGGTGCCACCGTTGACAACTCTGAAGGTCCTCATGAATTGGATTGTGGTGAAGGGGACCCTTACGGAAGAGACGATGACGACAATGAGGGAGAAGGCAATTTTCAGATTTCAAAGGAGCTTTGGGCCACCTCGCTCAAGAAGAACCAGCTGTGTCAAAAGAGACTGAGCCAGTTGGGGATCCCAGAGGCAGACAGCCAGACGTCTCAGGAGATGTTTGTTTCCATCCTGGGCAACCAGTTCAAGCGTAACGGGAAAGGGTGTTTTGGAACCTTCCTTTATTGACTTTCCGAATTGTTTTATCAACCCAACAAGAATAACCAGCCAGCTAAGCACTGACGCTTTCCAGAATAGCTAAAACTATTTTTTTTAAAAAAACTGGGTGTTTTTTTTTTTAAAAAAAATAGTTTAAATCTGGTTATATTTCCTTTTTCACCGTGTTCTTTGCGTATTCTTTTCAGCAATGGGTGTTGGGCTTTGCAGCAGTGAAATGCGTGTGTTGGCTTGGAGCGAGTTTTGAAGCCGTAACTTGAAAGTTGAAAGCTCTCCCATGAGCCTCCCCTTCCCGAAGGGAGAAGCTTCATCCTTATTGGCTCTGTGTATCCGTTTATTATTATGCTATTTATATCTAACATCGATCGCCTCGTTTTAAAAATAAAATAAAGCTCTGTACGTTTAAAGGGAGACTGTTGGCGCTGCCCTTCTACCTCGGGACTGCAGGTAAAATGAGCATTTGTTGTTTGAGTAATGGCTGGGCGTCGGTTTCAGCCACACTGAGTAAACCTTTGTATTTAGCAAAATTGTCCTCTTGCATTACTTGTCCAGTTGATTGGGCGTGCAGGAAGCTGTTTATTTTGCTCTTTGCTCTCCAGTTTATCTCTGCCTAGCGTTGAAATCCCTAATTCAGTGATGGCTAACCTTTTCTGAGTGCCCAAAGCGCGTGGGCTCATGTGCGCATGTGCGCATGCACCCAAGCCCCCAAAATGCAATGAGTGTGCAGCCCCCACACATGCGCCCCACCCTTGTACATGCACGTGTGGGGGGGCAGGGGCATGTCTGCCCCCTGCATGCCCCTGCCGCCCCACGCATGCACATGTGCCCCCCCACACACACCCTACGCCCCCGCGCATGCATGGGAGAGACCCAAAGACGAGCTGGCTGGCAGATAGCACGCACGCACGCACGCATGCGCAGCAGAGTTGAACTGGGTAGACGGCTTGCGTGCCCACAGAGAGGGCGCTGAGTGCCATTGGTTCGCCATCACGCCCCTAGTTGAATATGTTGGACCAAGCCTACAAAGTACGTGGTTGAATCTAAGTAGCACATCCAGTGGTGGAATTCAAGTTTTTTTACTACTGGTTCTGTGGGCGTGGCTTGGTGTGGCTTGGTGGGCATGGCAGGGGAAGGATACTGCAAAATCTCCATTCCCTCCCCACTCCAGGGGAAAGATACTGCAAAATCCCCATTCCTGAGGGAAGGATATTGCAACATCTCCATTCCCACCCCACTCTGGGGTCAGCCAGAGGTGGCATTTGCCGGTTCTCTGAACTACTCAAAATTTCCGCTACCGGTTCTCCAGATTTTACCCCTGAGTGCATCCGAATGTGTATTGATTAGGTAAGTTGGGTCCTGTTCACAGCTCACAACTTCCACTTTTTGCAGGGAATAAGCTAGTTCTCCATCATTATATACGCAAATCCCCAAGCCCATCTCATTTTTCTAACAGCAGACGTTTTGTTATTACTTTCCCCCACTTCCCAGTGGATTTTTATTTGTTCACATACTCTTGGTATGTATTGATATTCATTTCACAGCGAAGCAGCACATAAAATACTTGATGCGATGATGTGCTTCTCGGTGCTCCTTCGTAACAAATCGATAAATCCAGAAAGTTGGGCTTCAAAACTTCGATAAATAAAGAGGAGTTAAAAGTGATCAATGCTGGGACTGACTCGCCATTCGCTCCTGTGGATACGGTTATTTGCAGAATGGTGAATTGTTGAGAGAGATGGACTGTTGGTTTCTCTTTCAGAAAGATCTGAATTCATCTTCTAACAGTGATAATATGGACTAGAGGGGATTTCCCCCCATCCTTAAAAATAGGCCAATGTTTTCTCAGGATAATTCTCTAAGCTAGAATCACTACTTGCTTTGTTTAAATAAGATGCATTTCTAGACAATGTTATGGGTTGTATCAAAAAAGTTACGCCTTAGACTGGTTGGGTTGACACGTCTTCCAAAGGGCAGCATACTAGGGTGCTATAATGATGTTTAGTTTTTGCCTCTTGATAGTGGAAGAATAATAATATAACTATTACGGTATCGACCAGCAATAGACATACAATAAATTAAAAATAATACTGACATTAATCGTGAATAATAATGTCCCTGTTATGAAAATACATGATCTCAAACCGTTAGGGTCACTCCCTAACTTACATGAGTGGAGAGCCGATAAGTATGTGAGTAAATGTATTTTTCCAAAAATTGTTATAGATATCGCCCATAAATTGGCACAAGTTGACATCTATAATTCTGTAACCAATTTTTTTCTTGTGGACATTGCAGTGACACAGAATTTTGCCATTGCACGCTTGGTAGCCGGGTTTGAGTCTTGGAGGAGGAAGCCTACATAAAAGTCGTCTGTCCTCCCTGGCAATCTCTCTAGTAAGGGGAGAACCTCTTGATAGTGAAGGATGGAGGGAGTGGTGCAGTGGCCTAGAGGTGGAACTCTCGCCTCACAATCAGGAGGCTGTGAGTTCAATTCTAGGTACAGCTATTTCTTTCTCTGGGCACACTGAGAATAGATCTGCTGAACAAAACTCCGCATTGGTGACAAGAAGGGCATCCGGCCATTAAAACGCTCTGCTAGCTCCATTCAGTTGCTCAGACTTGACCCCACAAGGTCATTAAATGAAGATGACAGTGAAGGATGGAAGTGGGACCTGTGGACCCTCATAATGATCAACTCGTAATTGCCCCAACCTATAGTGACAATATCATTGACGATCTTGTAAAGTTTAGAAAGGCAGAAGTGAAGTCAGAAGGCAATAGGGACATTGTGGACAGAACCACAATGTGGACAGTCATTCATGCTATTGATATTGAATTGAATTGAACTGGGAATGGCTAGTGTGGTGAAAAAAAGGACTAGGGGAGACATAATAGCAGCATTCCAATATTTGAGGGGGTGCCACAAAGAAGAGGAGATGGAGGCCAGCCTATCTTTCAAAGCACCTGAAGGCAGGAGAAGAAACAATGGACAGAAACTAATCAGAGAGAAGCAACCTAGAACTAAGGAGAAATTTCCTAACAGTGAGAACAATTCACAAGTAGAATGGCTTCCCTCCAGAAGTTGTGGGTGCTCAAACACTGGAGGCTTTTAAGAAGAGACCAGACAGTCACTTGTCCGAAATGGTATAAAACAGAGTTGGACTAGAAGACCTCCAAGGTCCCTTCCAACTCTGTTATTTACATTGTGGCGACCAAAACTGGATGCAGTCTTCCAAGTGTGGCCTTACCAGGGCATTATAAAGTGGTATTAACACTTCACGTGATCTTGATTCTATCCCTCTGTTTATGCAGCCTAGAACTGTGTTGGCTTTTTTGGCAGCTGCTGCACACGGCTGGCTCATATCTAAATGGTTGTCCACTAGGACTCCAAGATCCTTCGCACAGTTACTATTATTGAGCAAGGTACCACATATACGGTACCTGGTGCATTTTGTTGTTCTTGCCTAAAGGTAGAACCTTACTTTTTTCCCCACTGAATTTCATTTTGTTAGATAGCGCCCAATGTTCAAGTCTGTCAAGATCCTTCTGTATCTTAAGCCTATCTTCTGGAGTGTTGGCTATTCTTGCCAGCTTGGTGTCCTCTGCAAATTTGATGAGTTCCCCATCTATCCCCTCATCCAAGTCATTGATGAAGATGTTGAAGAGTACTGGGCCTAAAACAGAGCCTTGGGGTACTCCACTGCATACTTCCCTCCAGGTAGATGCAGTTCCATTGAGGACTACACGTTGAGTGCGGCTGGTCAGTCAGTTACGAATCCATCTGGTGGTGATGCTGTCTGACCCACATTTTTCTACTTTATCTAGTATTTATTCTGATTCATCAGTAGAAATCCCCCTCTGTGGAAAGTCCTATCTTCTTATCTCCATTGCTCCTTTGTTGTTTGCTGACTCTTGTTTTATCCAGTGGAGAATATGGAACAGTTTGTGCTAATGCATCTTATTGACTGCACTTTTAAAGATTGAAATTCCCGATCGGTTGATTGAACTGAATAAAGTCTACATCTCATTCAACCTCCCCACCTGGATACCCCGGAGATGCATGGGCTTCAATTCCCAGAATTCTTCAGCCGACAGAGTCATTAATTACATTCTGGGAATCAAAATCCACACGACTGGAGAATGCCAAGATTGGGGAACTGACTGTTCTACTTTATTTTATTTTAAGAAGCACTTACTATTTCTGGCTCGTCTCTTATTTTATTTTTAATTTATCTGCTGAAATGAAAACTGAACTTGGTGTACTCATTTTTTTTTCTTGAAGCTTGGGATGTGACTTTTTTTTACTCACTGCCAGATCACTGGGCATATACACCGTGACCCGGTTCTTAAAGGAGACAAAAGGTAAGTTCTAGAACTAAGTTACACCTCTGTGTAAACCCGATTTGCCGTTGCAGTGGCCCTTGGATCTTAGGAAAACAATAAGGCGCGGCAGAAAAATAAGCTTTCAGACATTCGGGTCTATGAAATGAAGTAACTTTTTCCTCTTATTTTATTTTGGGACTGATTCTCTGGTCCCAAATGGATATTTTAATGAGGTAAAGAAAGAACTGATGACAATATACCTGTCACTTACATGCTGATGGATTCAGTTTCTATGCCGCTTCCCACAAGTAAGTCCTTTATTTTTAGACTCCCCTAATGAAACAAATGTCTTAATGTGCATAGTGATTAGGTCATCTTATCTGCCAGCTATTTGCCAACGAAAGCTGGACTCTAACACTTGCTCACAGCACGAGACGCATATTAATGGACGATTTGCTTATGCGCTTCTCCTCTTATATGCTAATTTGCTCCACGCAAATAACCGGCTCGATGCGGATTTTCACACCAGAGTTCCACAAAATAGATATACGGTTGTGGCAAGGTTGAACTTCTAGGGCAAGGTGGCAAGAAGGTCCTAACAAAAGAGAGCAATAACGTTTAGACTTCTCTTATGGTTATGGTGCAGAATTGCAGGCAAACTCTGCCCACAGTCTGGAGTTCGATCCTGATGGGGCTCAAGGTGGACTCATCCTTCCTTTCATCCTTCCGAGGGGGGTCAGTAAAAATGAAGACCCGAGTTGGGACCAACCTGCAAATAATGCTTCTACATTGTAAACCACCCAGAGAATGCGGTAAAGTACTATAGGATGGTATATAGCTGTGATGGCGAACCTATGGCACACGTGCCCAAAGTGGCACACAGAGCCATGTCCCCTGGCTTGTTTGGCGTCGCCCGTTCCTCTTCTGGGTTTCTGATGTGCATGTGTGCATGACAATCAGCTGGCCTTTTTGCATGCGGCAGTGCCGGAAACTGGAAGAGGCTGAAAAGGTTCGTCATCACTGGTATATAGCGATAGCATTTGGACTTAATAATAGTAATAATAACCTTATTGTCATTGTACGTGTATACACAGTATACCCGTACAATGAAATTCACTTAACACCCAAAGACCAGGTCCAACACACATAACAATCCCCAAACACCTCCCCCCCACCACAAACTTATATACCACGTCACAGTGGTTTACATCCCTCTCTAAGCGATTTACAGACTCAGCATATTGCTCCCAACAATCTGGATCCTCATTTTACCTGCTTCGGAAGGATGGAAGACTGAGTCAAGCTTGACCCAGTCAGGATCGAACTCTTGGTAGTGGGCAGAGTTAGCCTGTAATACTGCATTCTAACCACTGCACCACCACAGCACTTGATGGTGCAAAAAGAGAAGGAGATCAACGCCTTCTGCATTGCCAAGAGCCATTCTTCTGAGTCACTTGGTCCGCAGACAGAACAAGAAAGAGTAATTTGCAAGGGTCGGTCAGGCCACTGCTGAAGCAGAAGGGAGCCGAGCAAGAAGGAACACAAAAGTTTAACATATGCAAAAAAACCCAAAAGAGACGGGTGCCAAGGCAAAAATACGGCATCACTTTCAAAACTTCTCCCTTCCTTAATGGTCCTTGAGATGAATGATGGATCTGAGACTGTGTATTTAATTTAGAGAAAGGTTCATTCAGGGGAATCAATGACAACCCCAAGGGTAATTGTACTAATTCAATGGGAAACAAGAAAAATCAGGTTTTGCCAATCTCGCCGTCTCTTTGGATGGATGGAGCTACTTGTGTCTGAACAGATCTTTGGATCGTGGCAGATTTCCAATTTTGACTATTTTAAATTTATGTATTTGTTAAGTTTATAACCCCACCCATCCCGTTCCGCACAGCGACTCCGGGCAAGTTTACAATTCAAATGAAAATGCGACAATATTATGAAGGAAGGTAAATTATACATGGACTAGGATAATATTCTAGGGTCCAATCGGAGTCAAAGGTTTATTCTCCCAAGCTTTTGGGCTCACCCTGGAACTCATCTTCAGAGAATTCTATTCTCTCTCCAGAATTTCTCTCTCTCTCTCTCCATAATATTTAAAAATATTAGAAACAAAGTGTCAGTATGAATATTCATAGACTGGAATAGATCAGCCAATGGGGACTGTTTGGAAACTGAAACATAGTATTTGTTTGTATGGGGCCATAAGAGACAGTTTGGAGTCTGGGCGTGGCTTAGACTTGCTGAACTGTATATAAGAGTTGGTAATGGGAGCCTCTGTACAATATATTAGCTTCTATATCTCTCTACTCTGTAATGTCTTGCTTCTATGAATATTGCTTCTGCGTTCCTGATATTGTATGCTGAATTCTCCTGTATGGTATTGTATATAAAGAAGTTTCTTATGTAATTTGGATCCTGCAGAAGTTCATTTAATTGTGTCTGATTGGGTTGCTGCAAGAAACTCTGACCCAAAGCTATGAAACGAAAGACAAGATTGGTACAACGGTGGCATCTTCCCAGTTAATCCACCAGTCATCTGCAACATGGAGCGCCCCCATCAGGACCACAAGCCATCCAACATAGTCAGATGTCTGGAAGGCCAACAGGATGGAAGCAGAACTCATCTGAGATGGCAAGTTATTCCAAAGAGTGGGGACTGCAATCTAGACTCCTAGAGACCTCACCAGCTGAATTTCTGACCCATGGGACCCACAGAATGCCCCTTTTTGGCAGACAGAGTGGGGCACGGCCCAACACCATTGCGGGGTGGGATGGTTCCTCAAAGAACATGGATCTCATTTTAACATGATGTTGTCCTTTTCTCCACCGAGCACTTGCTTCCTAAATGCATTCTCTGCTTCTGAGAAAAGAAGAAGAAGAAAGGAAAAAGCTGTCACAATTCAGAATTTTCTTCTCTAGAATCTGTTGACAAATCTCCAAAGAGTTCTGGGCACTTTTTTTTTTTTTTGCAAAAGAGATGCCTTTCTCCTGCTTGTTTACCGCAACCCATCAGGTATAAACACATCCTACGATGTTTGCACATTTGTCTTAAATGACATTGTCAATGGCGTGAATGTTTTGCAAAGAAGAAGAAGAACAAACAAACAAACACAAAACCCAGAATCTCCTTCTTTTTCCATTTCAAAAGAAGCCCAAGGACTGCTTGTTGGAAGCCACCCACCATTGTATATTAATGTGAGAAAACATATTTTTTTTTTGCTGCAAATGGTTTCATTTAGCTCTAGTAAGAAACCAACTTGGTGGAAATCTCCCCGACATCTGTTTCAGTTCTGTTTTTTTTTTAAACATAGCCTTTGCACCCTACTTATTATATGCTGAGCATGGAATAGAATAGAATAGAATAGAATAGAATAGAATAGAATAGAATAGAATAGAATAGAATAGAAT
>WNWU01000119.1:98357-123113 GCA_012654045.1 Ptyas mucosa | reverse complement strand
CTAGTCTAGTCTAGTCTAGTCTAGTCTAGTCTAGTCTAGTCTAGTCTACTGTGCTTGACTGGAGACAGGCTGGTGCTTTTCAAAGAGTAGTAAGGAGTCTGAGGATTGCTAGCTTAATGCTCTTTGGAAGGGCTTTTGTTAATTTCTGTTGTGAAGATGTCCTTCCTGTTGATTATACGTCATCAAGTCAAGGTTGACTCTTAGCAGCCACAAAGACGGACCTTCTCCAGGAACTGGTTCTTAAAATTCCGATCCAATCTACATCTGGATAATATTCTCTTGCTGTCTAGGAATGTGTATGAACTAGAATTGGAGTTTATAACCCAGAAGATAAGCCTTACGGTTGAATTGCAATTAAAGACAAACGAGCATGTTTGTTTGGGAAACCTGGATAAATAAGTCCATGCATCACGCGACACTGTGGGTTGTTTGAGTTTTGGCTAGTATGTTACGTGAACTCGGTCCCGGTAATATTCTGCAACCATGCTATATTAAGCCGATAGCAAGCAGGGAGTTGAATCTCAGTATATTTGTGGTATGTAGAGAAGGTGAAGGGAGATAAAACCAGAACTAATTATAACCAAGTGGATCATTTCACTAAAGAGACAAACGCAGATACCGGAGCAGAATGGCAAGTAGCTGTGAAACATTTTAATCAGCTGAAAGCAGCCAGCTTCAGCTTCTTCAAGGGAAGAATTTTAATCAATGCATGATGCGCTTTTATTTTAACCAGTAGAAGGAAAAAGAGATTTCAGCTAATGATGCAGAGTAATATATTCCAAATAGCTCAGGGCGCTGCAAAATTCGAAACTTTTAAGGTGACTTGAAAGTAAGAAGCAAACAAAAAAACAGCATGTTGTCCGAGGATTGGACATCAGCAAGCAGAGCCTCAAAGCCTGAGGATCATTTCAAGGCTGGCCAATGGGGATTGATGGATGGATGGATGCAGGGGTGGACTTCAAAAATTTTAGAAAGGGGTTCTCTGCCCAGTTGCTGGGTGGGCGTGGCCTAGTTGCCTTCCTGCACCATGGCGGCGGGGGAAGGTTGCCCTCCCCGGGCTCCAAAGGCTTTTCTTGAGCCTCCGGGAGGGCAAAAACAGCCTTCCCAGGTTCCGGAGGCCCTCCCAGGAGGCCCGTTTTTCACCCTGTTATTTTGATTGCCCTTGGTGTAAGGATTCCAAGTAACACCCCCAATGTAAAAAAACTCCGAGGCTTGAGTTTCCTCAAAGTTACATTTTATTAGAGATGTCATATGGGCACATCTGGGAAAACCCAAATCTGAAAGTTTCCAGGTATTCCCCGCCCAAAGGAAAGTTCAAGTCCCTGCCCAACATCCACAAGTCCATCACATGGTCCAATCAAATCACTGTCCGAACTGGAGAGGCCTCCTAGTTCCGGCTTTCCAGTGGCAGGGCAAGATGTCCTTGACTCTCTGAGAAAGGAATGTTGTTATGACTACATATCACCCATGCTCCATACAATCCCCCCTCCCAGTTTCCCACAGCATTAAATGTGGCAGGTCTGAAGGCCCAATGCAAAAGATGGCTTCCAGACCTGACACTTAGACTGTGATGGGGGGATCATATAAATTCATTTCAATTCAATCCAATCAATCAATCAGTTCAATTCAAATCAATCAATCAATCAATCAATCCCTATTGGCCGGTCTTGAAATGAACCTCAAGCTTTGAGGCTCTGCTTGCTGAATGAATTATTACATGGTTAGATACCAAAATTAGCACCTCCTGGTGATATTTCCAAAATTTTTGATTCCTTCCAAAGCTAATCTCTACAATTTTATTATTGCAGGTTTGTAAGTGAACTCTTAAACTTATTTTTACCCCAGCTAGTATTTCATTAATGCGCCGTGATATTTGTTTTAAAGCTGTGGGTGGTTCTAATTCAATTTTTGTTTGAACTGTAATTTTCTGCATTATTATTATATTTTTTTTTACCATTGTTAATAAAGTTTAGGCATTGTAGATCAAATGAGTTAGGCATTGGTTTAATTACTGACTTCAGTGAATAACGGAACCTGTTAATCTACGTATGTTTATTAAGCTGCATTTCATTGTCCTGATTTCGGGGTCAAATATATTCAAATAAATATTTAAATATGATAGGCATTTTTTTTAAAAAAAACAACAACAACATGAGATGTATGAGGCAATTAAACCACCCCAACATTGGCAAAACAGAATCCAGTAAAATAGCAATTATACTGGCAGAACACATTCATGAGCATTAACTGACACTGATAACTATTATCATATTTTTCAGAGTATAAGATGCACTGGAGTATAAGACGCACCTTAGTTTTTGGGGAGGAAAATAAGAAAAAAGCTGATTGGTGGAATACCCCCAATCAGCTGTTCCCAGAGGTGAATTTTAGCAACAGGTTCGTTGGTTGTGAGCTCTGTGCCTTGCTTTTTTTTTCAGCCTTTGAAACTTCTGAAACTCTGTTTCAGAAAAAGCCTCAGAAACAGAGCTTTAGGGGGAAAAAAGCCTTTGTTTCAGAGGCTTTTTTTCCCCTGAAGCTCTGTTTCTGAGGCTTTTTTCCTGAAGTTTTTTTTCTGAGGCTTTTTTTCTGAAGCTCTGTTTGGAGGCTTTTTTTTCTGAAGCTTTGTTCCTGATGCTTTTTTCAGCCCCTGATATCTCCGTTTGAGAGGCTGGGCGGGGCTACATTTAGAGTATAACAATGCACCCAGATTTGCACCCTCTTTTTTGGTCTTATACTCTGAAAAATACGGTACCTCTTCCAAGGTCTTTTCCTCGTACCATCCTTACCATTGGATTGGTTGAACCAGGAAGAGCTTGGTTGGGTCAAAAAAAAAAAATCTGGTCTAGTAATGCCTGTTCTGAGTTCTGATGCTAGTTGATCTTGGTTCCAATGTTGGCTACTTTCAGTTTTACCTTCATTTCGGATCCCTTCCTATGGCCCATTGCGGATTATTTATTGTAGGAATTCAATCTTGATTAAGATTAAGAGTCTGACTGGCTTGAATCTTGATTCATGTCCTACCATGTCCTATTTAAGAGGAGAGGTCCTTGAATTCCCAGTTCAGGAAAACTATGCATACACATACAAAAATACACACACACACACCATCTGCGTAGGTGAGGCTATACATCTTTTCCCAATAGAACCATCGGTACTTACTAAATCGGTGAGATGTTTCACAGCAGATTTGCGAAGATGTGAGCATTTTTAGACAAGGATGCATGTCCCTTGAAGCTCACTTGCATTTTCTTTTTAAAAAAGGAAAGGTGGGGGGGGGGGAAGCCATACGGAAAGCAGATCTCACTACTCAACTCCATTTTTTGCTTTTCCCCCTTCTCTTGAGCAGAACATTTGTCTCTTCCAAATGTGCTCTTCTCACATGCAAACTATTTTAGATTTAAATCCAGCTTTACAACTTTATAGCTGAAGAGGACTCCTGCTGTGGAAAGGGAAGAGGACAGATGGCATGAGATATTACCGTAATTTTCCTGACAAAGCACTAAACAAACTATAGGAGTAGTTCGGAACCCGTCTATCCATTGCTCTGTGGAAGGAAGTTTCACAACCATCAAAGGGACATCTCAGTCCAGGTGGGGATGATTGGGCAACAAGAAGGAATAAAGAAGACTAGCTAACCAGGGGTGAGTTCTACTTACCTTTACTACCAGTTCGCAACGGGAGCATGCGCAGATGACCTGTGATGATGTCGTGGCAGGTGGCCGGAGCCTCCCACCGGTTTTACTACTGGTTCTATAGAACCGGACCAAACCGGGGGCAACCCACCATTGTAGCTAACCAAAAGGAAAATTTCATTGGCTTCAATCATCCCTGTTTAGTTTTTTAAAGACATTCTCTTAAGAAAAGCCCCTCCCCAATTCAATGTTAAAAAATAAAAGGTAAAGGTTGCCCTCCCACATATGTGCTAGTCGTTCCCGACTCTAGGGGGCGGTGCTCATCTCTGTTTCAAAGCCAAAGAGCCAGCGCTGTCCGAAGACGTCTCCGTGGTCACGTGGCTGGCATGACTAAACGCCAAAGGGGCACGGAACGCTGTTCCCTTCCCACCAAAGGTGGTCCCTGTTTTTCTACTTGCATTTTTTACCTGCTTTCGAACTGCTAGGTTGGCAGAAGCTGGGACAAGGAACGGGAGCTCACTAGCGATTCAAACTGCTGAACTGCCGACCTTTCGATCGACAAGTTCAGCGTCTTAGCCACTGAGCCACTGTATCCCTGTTAAAGAGTAGTAAATAGTAAATAATAGTAAATAGCAGCATTCCAGTATTTAAGGGGCTGCCACAAAGCAGAGGAGGTCAACCTGCTTTCCAAAGCACCAGAAGGCAAGACTAGAAGCAATGAATGGAAACTAATGAAGGAAAGAACCAACCTAAAGAACTGAGGAGAAATTTTCTGACAGAACAATTAACCGGTGGAACAACTTGCCTCCAGATGTTGTGGGCATTATGTCACTGGAGGTCTTTAAGAAGAGATTGGACAGCCATTTGTCTGAAATGGTGTAGGGCAGTGATGGCTAACCTTTTTGCCATTGCGTGCCTGGGGAGGGGGCGTGGGGGAGGTTTGCACGCATGCCCACACCCATAATTATATGTGCTCCGCCCTGCGCATGTGTGCACAATCCACCCTCCCATTCCTGGCACGCGATGACCCGGTAGGCCCGTTTTTCTTTCTCACCTCGCTCCAGATCTTCTCTGTGCATCTGGGGAGGGCAAAAACAGCCTTCCCCACTCCTTCGGAGCCCTCCGGAGGCCTGAAACGGCCCGTTTCCCAACTCCTGGTGGGACAGGAAGTGACATTTTTTGCTGTCCCCAGCCTCCAGAGACTCCTAGAAGGTTCGCCATCACGGGGATAGGGTCTCCTGCTTGAGTCAGGATCACACTAGAAGACCTCCAAGGTCCCTTAGAAATCAATGATTCTGTTATGTTAAACAAAATATGTTCTCAATCTGATTTATCACCATAAAGTATAACAAAGCAGGCATTGCAGCTCAAATGTGACTCTGGCATGTCGTCTGCCTCTAGTTAATACCACTTAGAATCAACACTATAATACAAGTGAAACTTGGAGAGGAACCTAGGAGATATTCAAGCTGGACAATCAGTCATTCCCAAATCCCCTTTCACTTCCTGTAGCAAGAGCAGAAGATTCAGAAAGGAAGTAACCCGTTTGCTAACTTCTTCCCTGGAAGATCTTTGCTTTATTTAGAATTTTCCCCTCAACAGGCGTGCAGAGATCAAATAGCAAAAGGACCAGTGGTGAAATCCTCCAAGGGCTGCTACTGGTTTGCTGCATGTGCGCATGCGTGATGCACGGCAAATGCGCGCTTTGCATGCAGGCACACCGCAGGTGCTACTGCGCAGCGCTGAAAAAGGAAGCTTGAGAAGGTAAGTAGAACAGCAAGGGGGGAGAACAGCTGTGCCGTGCGATTTAGATTTGCTAGAAAGCAGGACTTCCAGCTTTCCAGCGAATATAAATTGCATGGCACAGCTGATCGTTGGAAATACCTGTTTGGATGAACCACTAGCTTTTTTTTTTTTTTTTACTACCGGTTTGCCCGAACCGGTCTGAACTGGTAGCATTTCACCCCTGAAAAGGACTCAGTGTTCAAGAATACAAAAGATTCCAAGTCCAACACTTGTCCTTTCTACCACAGTTGAATAAACTCCTGAAACGTTGGGTCTTTAAACAGCTTTCCCTGCCGCGGAGGTTGACCAAGAATCTGGCTTATGTCTAAATGAGACAATAATGTTTTTCTGCTGTTTTTATATTTGTTATACGGTAGCTTAAGTCTAGAGGTTTATAGGGCTCGAGTGGAGGCTATGTTTAAAAAGGGAGATCAGAAAGTATCTGTTAAACTTCCCATTGTCTTTAGGGATTTATCCGGGTGGGTTTTATTCACCCATTCTGACCATCTTCAGCCAAGCTGCTATCATTGAAGCTCAGTGTTTTTGTACTGTGCTGGAAGATATTAATTTGCTTGGAATCTGATGAAGCTTGGCTGAAGATTGGTTGCGAGGCGGTGAGGATTAGGGAGAGGGAATAAGTGGCAGATCTTGGCTGATCTTAAGAAGGTAAGCAAGCTTTGATCTGGTGAGTACTTGAGTGGGAGACTATCAGAAAATCTCATAGTTCTAAGCTAGGCTGCGAATTTAGGGTGGGTCATTCTTCCGAGAAGGCCGTGGCTGGCCAGTTTCAGTTTGTTGCCAAGAGAACAACTTGTCGGTGTCCATGAAGTTACCGGAATTGGTCTTCAAAGGGGAGTTTACCTAATCTGTCTAAAATTGAGTTAAAAGGGAAGGCCGTTGCTCCGTATTTAATGCCTCGTATATATGTATGAGAAAGTGAGTGAGTGCTATCTGCCTTTCTGCAACTTTTAAGAAAGCTTGAATCTTTCTTAAGATTCTGGTTTAGCTCAGCAGACTAAAAGCATAGTGATTTAAACCAGCTGTCTGCAATTACTGTAAGTTCGAATCTCACCAGGCTCAAGGTTGACTCAGCCTTCCATCCTTTCTAAGGTAGGTTAAATGAGGACCCAGTTTGTGGGGGCAATAAGCTGACTTTGTATAAATAGACAAAAGGATGAAGGCTATTGCTTAACGCATTGTAAGCCACCCTGAGTCTCTGGAGAAGGGCGGCATATAAATCAAATTAAAAAAAAAATCAACGCCAAGGCTTTCGGAAGGTTCAGATGCTATTTTAATATAAGAGGGAATCCCACGTCATTCGGAAGGCCAAAAGAGTTCCTCTGAAGCGGCTGCCCAGTTAGAGTTTTCATTTGAGCAAATTGGAGGCACTTACCCATCAATTTTGAACTAGATATGCTCCTCGCAATAAGACTTGCGTTGTTCTGCATACTAAACATACGCTGAGTCTCTTAATGATCACCATAAATCTATAGTAAAGGTAAAGTTGTCCAGTCGTGTCCAACTCTAGGGAATAGTGCTCAGCTCTGCTTATTAACCGAGGGAGCCAGCATTGTCCAAAGGTATTTCTGTGGTCATGTGACTGGCATGAGTATACACTGAGGTGCACAAAATGGGGTTATATTCCCATAGAAGTGGTACCTATTTATCTACTTGCATTTACAGGCTTTCGAACTGCTAGGATAGAAGATGACCAGGCTGAGCCCGAGGGAGGGGTCAAACACGTCATTAGTCGTGAGTCCCTGCGTACCCACAAGAGATCAAAGTCCAGGCCACCTTGAATGCCTTCTTAATTCCTGCGCATTAGCCTTGACCATTAGTAACTCAGAGTCTTGTAGGTAAAGAGTGTTTGAGCTAGCAACAAATCTTCATGCTCATTCAAACTGCCTGAATCTTCTGATTTCCCTGGTGCTTGGCAGCTAGGTGGGCAGGAGCTGGGGCAGGAACGGGAGCTCACTCAGTCACATAGTGCTCTGGTCTCAAACCAGTTTCTCAGCTTTTCAGCTGACAAGCTCAGCATCTTTAACCACTGAGCCATCACATCCCCCTTATGAATCCATAATGGTGGTAAACTACAGAACTGGGAAAAAAACGATTCACCTGAAATCTCTTAAATTTTGTTTGCATAACATCTCAGCAAACTAAATTGGATCTGATAAAATAGTTGGAAGCTGAAGATTTGAGTTCCTTTTATGGCATTGATGAACTCATCAGGGCTGAATTATAACCAAAGGAGAATTGAGACAGTGAACAAAAGCAGGTGAGATTTATCAGGTACATTACCACGTATTATTTACCCCAAGTGACATTTTAACAGCACCGGAAAAAATATGAAAAAGCTAATAGAGGATTTTCATAAAACCCATGTGCACATTTGGCCACATGCTGTTCCAAATACATAAATTCATGATTTGTCAATAGTAATGAGACGTGGAGTAGGGAGAACCCGCTGAGTTGCTTGCTTATTCCTGGAGAGAGAAGAATATACATGATTTAGGAGTTGTGAGCATTCACCTCCAAATGTATTCTTCACGCTGGTTTTTCCCCCCCTCCTCGCTAGTTTGGTTCTGAAATCGGTATTTTGGATTTCAATCTTCAGGATAAGGGAGAGATTTGAAAAGGTACAGTGCGTTCTGTCCTTGTATACATGGACGCAGTCTGAGTTTTTCATCAGTTGGATACTTAAAGACAGGGGTGGAATTCTACCGGTTCAGACTGGTTCGGGAGAACTGGTAGCTCCGAAGATCAGCTGAATCTGCCCGCCCCTGTGCTTCACTTACCTTTATCTTCGCAGCTGATTAGCGCAGCAGAGCAGATTTCCGTGCCTCAGCTGTTTTAATTCCCTGGCACTAACACGGAAGGTGATTTTTTGTTGAATTGTGCACGTGTCAGCATTCCAGAAGCCCCCCAACTCCAAGTAAAGACTCTGAAGCAAGCATTTTTCAAAGTTCTATTTACTAGAATAGGTAAACTGGCACATCTGGGAAAACCCGAATCTGAGAGATCCGGGTTTTCCCTCAGGAAATCAAAATCCCCCAAACCATCCCCTCACTCCTCAGTTGATCACATGCTCCAATCACCATCCGTCCCACTCCTTCTCCAGATGCAGGATCGGCCTGACCTTGACCGACAGGAAGAATCCTATTATGTCTAAAGACAACCCCTCTACTAAATCTCCCCTCCTACTTTCCCACACTGTTGTGGCCCGCCAGTGGCCTGCGCGGATTGTGGCTGATCCTGACGACGAGGAGGCTGGTGTGGTGTCGCGCCAGCAGCCTGTGCAGCCGGGGCTCGAGTCGGACAGCGAGGAGGCTGAAGAAGATGTGGTGCCAGAGGCCGAGACTCAGCCTGGGCCTTCAGATCCTCCAGAGGCTCCTTCAAGTGAAGAGAGTGAAGTGGAGGAGCCTCTTCTCAATGCTCGAGCACTCAGGGCTGCCAAAAGGCAGGAGTGGCTACTCAGGAGGAGGAGGTCTCCTCGAAAGTAAGGCTTGGGGTTAATTGGCCACTCCCTTAGCCTATTTATGTTCGCACACAGATAGCAAATGTTGCTTGAAACAACGCTTGGTCCTACGCAGAGTATTTTGAGAGTGAGTTTTTTGTTACAACTTGGTTTCTGGGCTGATTGCCAACCCTTGTCGGACTTTGTGTAATCTCTGTAATTCATAGCAGGCTGATAAGGACATTTGTGGTTAAAGCCTGCATTTTGAAAGGGGTCTGTTTGTATTCAACGGAGTTTTTGGAGCTGTGTGTGTGCTACACTTCTTGGGACCCGTAGCTGGGGCAGAACACACACATGAGAAGGTGGCAGCATGGAATATGGCTTCCAAAGCTGACAGCACGTGCATGCAGTGTCTGTTTGGTGATCACATGAAGTGCGCGATCACCAAACCGGTTGTTAAACCGGAAGGATCCCACCACTGCTTAAAGAGTCTCTATTCTGCAAATATCAGATATTATGATGTCTTTATAGCTAAGGACAGTCCTGATTTGCTACGTAGATGGGACGTGATTAACCCAGAACTGTTAGGACATATTTTACTTAATGAAATCTAATGACTGGGAAGAAGTAGTGAATTCACCTGCTGATAGAAAGGTAAATCCCTGGGAGCTTTAAGGTATCTGCATCTCCTCTGTAATCATGCTGATGGGATCAAAAATGGTCATTCAAAGTTGCTTGGAGAATCACGTACAGATTACGTGTCATTCCCCCCCCCCCTTGTGCTAATCAAGCTATGCTGAAAACGAAAATGAAAGTAAAGCAGGCTGTTTGCTGTAACGAGGCAAAATTGCTGGGAGGCATAGGCAGATTTCTTTTTCTTGTTTTACCCACCAAAAAAGGTAGGTGCGTCTTATACTCCTGTGTGTTTTATACTCCGAAAAATACGGTAGGTGTAAAGTTTGTCCTTGTCATTTTAATGCATTTTCCCAGAAAATTTACCGTTGGTCTTATGATTGCAGCTAGAGGTGAGATTTTGCGTCCTTTCTCTCCATTCTGCCCGCCCCACCCCATCGAAATTATCTTTCTAATAATTGCATTTACATTTGTCCAAGATCAACAAGGGCTTAATTCATAATTACATGTTTGGCTGTTTACAGTGGAAGTACCCGAATACAATGCAGATAGAAGGATCTGTGTTCGCAGATTAAAACTGAACTAGAAATGTGTATAATTAGGTTTACTAGCAGGTCTGATTAGGCTTATAATTGCAGTCTTATATAATTCATGAATTCAAATATTGGACGTCTGATAAAACAACAGAGATATTGATAATACCGGCGAAGCTAAAACCACTTAGAGACCTTGGCTTTGAACCTTGGCTTTACGTACAAAACCCTGGGATCAATTTGACATTTCCATTTGGGCATTCGGGGTAGCAGAGAGGAAATTGAATCAAATTTCCAACATTTGCTGGTCTTAACTTCAAAAAAAAAAAAAAGCTCATCCTGGAAGTATACAGAACAGACCTTATCAACTTTATGATATGTAGACCAGCGGTGGGTTTTGTTACCACCAGTTCGCCGCATGTTTGCACGCTCGCTTCGCACGTACCTTCCGCGGATGCGCCTGGCCTTCCACGCATGTGCTTTGCTCATGCACACACCTTTTGTGCATGCGCCTGGACTCAAAACCGTGCCTAAATAGGACAGCATAGAGCTAGGGCAGGTGGGAGGGAGGGCCCACCCGCGATCTCTGCTACTGGTTCGCACGAACCGGCTGAATACCACCTTTGATGTGGACTTTAATTCCCAGAATCCCCCAGCCAGCCGTGCTGGCTGGGGGATTCTGGGAGCTGAAGTCCACACAAAGTTGCCAAAGTTGAAAAACACTTGAATAGAAGATTCTGTTTTCAATCATTACCTACATGAACAGATAAAAACAAGCGCATCACAGCAGACATCGGGTAAAAAATGCAAATTTGCCAACTGTTTATGTTCCGTTGCCATGTTTTGCTGCGATTCTATTTAAGCACATTATAAAACCCACAGAACGAAAGGACAGGAGTGAATTCCCTAAGGCAAGTCGATTTATCTCACTGAAAGTTTTTCGGCTGCATCTTCACCGCTGTTAGAGAGGTGGGTTTTCCCTTGAGGTGGTTGGTGGACTTTGTTGCAATTAACTGGTGATTAATTTCTTTGGAGGGTCAGTATAAAAAGAACCAACAGGAAAATCCATCATTCATTAGTTGCTGGTCAAAAGAGGGCCCTGTTCGATTTTATATACAGATTATCCTTGGTTTATGATCACAACTAAGGCTACAATTTATGTTGCTAAGAGAGAAATTTGTTAAGTGAGTTTTGCCCCATTTTAGTCTTTTCTTGACACATTTGTTAAGTGAATCACTGACCTATTCTATTATCCTATCCTATCCTATCCTACCCTACCCTACCCTACCCTACCCTACCCTACCCTACCCTACATTCTATTCTATTCTATTCTATTCTATTCTATTCTATTCTATTCTATTCTATTCTATTCTATTCTATTCTATTCTATTCTATTCTATTCCATCCCCTCCCCTGCCATCCCCTGCCATCCCCTGCCATCCCCTGCCATGCCATGCCATGCCATGCCATGCCATGCCATGCCATCCCATGCCATCCCATGCCATCCCATGCCATCCCATCCCATCCCATGCCATCCCATCCCATCCTATCCTATCCTATCCTATCCTATCCTATCCTATCCTATCCTATCCTATCCTATCCTATCCTAACCAACTCTATTCTATTCTACTACTTTACTCTACTCTACTCTACCCTACCCTACCCTACCCTACCCTACCCTACCCTACCCTACCCTACTCTACTCTACTCTACTCTACTCTACTCTACTCTACTCTACTCTTTTATGGAAGAAATATCCTTCTGGGTTCAGGTCCAAGTCGGGAAAAAGACACTGGAAACATGGAGACTGCTTGGAAAGATGATTTAATGGTGGACAGGATCACATGGTTTGAGTTCCTGAGCAGAAAAGGGCAGAGATGCTGAGAGTCCCTGGGTTTTATACCCTCTCTGGCTTTGAACTTCCTGGGGCACAGGAAGAATATCCTGATTGGTTGCTGTCACAGGTCATAGGTAGCCTTGCTGGCTGATGTAATCTCCCCAGGTGCCATGTGGGGAATTTCTGTTGCTAGATGGGTCCTATTGTGTTGCGGATGATGGTCCATTGACAAAATGGGAGGGAATTGAGTTTCTGCCTCTGGCCCATTAACAAAGGGTGAGAGGCAGGAAGGTGGGAGCTGCTTTGTCTTTAAAACATGCTTCTCCATTTCTCATCCAGGGAAATATATTCTGCCTTTTTAATATTTCCTAAAATATTTCATTCTTCTAGGAGAGGGGTTCTATTTTATGGTCCTAGATCTAGAGATGGGGATACTGACCCACTGATCATTGTATTCCTTCTCTTATGGTCATAGTGCAGCATTGCAGGCAAACTCTGTCCACAGCCTGGAGTTTGATCCTGATGGGGCTCAAGGTTGACTCAGCCTTCCGTCCTTCCGAGGTTGGTAACATGAGGACCCGGATTGTTGGGGGCAACATGCAAATAATGCTTCTACATTGTAAACTACCCAGAGAGTAAAGCATCATAATGTGGCCTATAAACCTAAATGCTATTGCTATTCTCTTGTACTAGTTTTTGTTGACTTGGGGTGCCTGAAGTCAACCACCTGCGTGAACCCCCCCCCCTAAATTTGTGTTGACGGCTTACAATACGGTGTCCCTAATATGCCTGACCTTTAACTACATCCCAGCCTGATTAACAGTGTAATAAAGATGATTACACTGGGATTAACAGTGAGAAAAATAAAGATGATTACACTGGGATTAACAGTGAATAAAGATCATTACACTGAGATTAGCAGTAAGAAAAATAAAGATGATTACGCTGGGATTAACATTGGAATAAAGATGTATTTTGTGCATTGGGATTAACAGTGGAAGTATAAAAGAAAAGGTTAAATTAGAAAACTGATAGCTATAATAATTGGGATATTGTTTAAATATGTATAACAATTATGAGAATTTGAGAATTTATTACCTAAGTGAAAAAGAAAAGAAAACTGAAACAATATATGATTATGATTTATTAACAAAAATTACTTAATTGATGTTATATAAATGGTATGGTTTTATAGATAGAATTTAGGATAATTGGGAAATTGTATTAAAAGGCATTATTTGTACTAAGAACTATGTTTAAATGTTAAATTGCTATATTTCTAAAATTAAAAAGATAAGATTTAAATTTGATAAAGTAATAACGGAATAAAGATTTAATGAACATAATGATATATAAATATGTTTGAATTGTATTAACAGTGAGGATTTGGGGTAAGAATTGTTGTATTATGAGTTATTAATTGAATTAAGAATTAAGGTGGGTTAATAGAAGGGTAATTGTTTCGATTAAGTAAATATATGTTAATTTTCTTAAGATGGTATTAGTTGAATATGTGATATAAAAATTAGAAATAAGTGCTATGGCAAAATAGTATAGATAAAGTTTTGTTAAAGATTTTGTTAAAAATTGAACAAAGTGATGACCGGATCAAGACTCTATTCTGAAAGGATGTAATTTGTATGTTTGGAAAAAAATAAAAAAAAACTTTTTGCAATAAATAAATAAATACATCCCAGCCCAGCTTGTTAATGTGCCACTCGGTGTTATCACATGCACCTAGAATTGAGCAGACTTTGTGATCGACCGTTAAAAGGTGCTTGGCTATTTTGAGCTATCCTTAACAAGTCATGGGGGGACCCAGCACTCTTCCTGTTCGCCCCCCCCAGTGCCTCTTCCTTAAGGCCAGGAGCTGCTGATTCGACCACGTATGTCAAAACACGTTGACATGGCAGAGCAGCATGGAAGTCGAATCTGCTAAAATGTGCACCTGAGAACCGTTGAATGATGCTGACTTGATGTAGCTAAGGTTTTATTTTCTTTCTCAGCTTTTGAGATCCGGCAATGTTTTTTTGCTTTTTGTTTTCCACTCCCAAGAGTTTCTTGTATGCTAGACAAGAGAGTCAGCAGAATCAGTGCCAAGTTTGTTAAGTCTACCTACATTTGACAGCGTTGAGTGGTGTCTAGCTATTTCAAGCTGTCCTTATCATTTGTAGATGTCAACACTGTTTTGCTTCATACGCTGTGTTTTTTCACTTGGCTTCAGGGGGCAAAGTGTATATGTATTTGTGTGTGTGTGTATATTTAGAGAGAGCGAGAGACAGAGACAGAGAGAGGGGGAGAGAGGATGGGTAGGATCTGGTGAGTGTCAAAACCACTGTCGTAGATGAAACCCAGAGCATCCAGGAGTACATCAGTAAAACAGCACCCCAAAATGAGCTGCTGTGAGGTCTTCCTTGGACGACTCTTTGGATTCTTCCTCAGAGGTCGCCTCAAGGGAGGATGAGCTCATTCCTGGCACATCAGGAACTGGGTTAATTAATGACTTTGAATGGCCGGTTGAAAGAGATTAACGGGAGGCTTTAGCTGGGGACAGCTTGCGAGGGTGGATGGTCAACGAAGAGGAGGAGGAGGAGCTACCTTCCATGGTGGATCCAAGAGCACCCAGGGCAGAGAAAAGACAAGAGCAATGTAGATCTGCAGTTCCTGCTCTAGAAAAATTATGCTGGAACCGCAAAACTGTCCTGCCAAATCGGAAGGTAGGACGTTTCAGAATTTATGCATCCCCAGGAATAAGCAGCAGAAAACATACAGTAGTGGCCAAAATTGTAGAAACCTTTTGGGAAAAGTGTATTTTTGAGGTTTGATGGCTAATAACACCACTATTTCTTGGAGTTTCAAAATAATCCTATTCCACTGGTGGAATGGCCTGGGAATAGCCCAGACCTTAACCCAGTTGAAAATCTATGAAGCCAACTAAAGAAACTTGTTAGTCAGAAGCGACCCAGCAATAAAACCCGGTTCATAGAAGCCATCCTTCAATCTTGGTTTCACATTAGAACAGCTGCAGAACTCAAAGAACTTGGTTCACTCCATGGGAAGACGTTGTAAGGCCGTAATTCATGCTAAAGGTTACCCAACGAAGTATTAACTGACATGGGGATCATTTTTGTATATCTCATTTTTTCCTATGGTGATAATTTTTGTACAGCTCGTTTTTTCTACGCGTTTCATTTTTCTTCTTTCTACTGTCACTGCTATTCTAATAGCAAATCCTTCCTAAAATTCCATTCTTGATTCAATGATCTTTCCATTGATATATAATTTTATGGTATTACTAAAAAAAAAAAAGTGGTGTTATTCGCTAGTTTTAGAAAATACACTTTTCCCAAAAGGTTTCCACAATTTTGGCCACGACTGTACAGCAGCAGAAAACATAGGCTCCCTATGGGGAGATGCAAAATAATTTCAGGTGTCACTTAGGAGGTTAAGCATGTTTTCACATATTGTGGGTGTCAGGTCAGCACTGGAGAGAATGTAACTTGGAGCAGGGTGTTAGTGACTATTCTTTAAAGGGCTCGCATTCCCCACCCTCTCATTTTTATTTATTTATTTATTTTTGGGTGGTACTTCATTTTATGAGTGGTTGGCTTGCGAAGAAGAAAGATGCAGTTTCCTTTCCTTTTGCAGCCGAAAGGTCTTTTTCTATTTCATTAAAAATGAATTGGTCGCCGAATGCCTTTGCATTGTTTCCTTCCTTTTGATATTCAGATACCACTGTTTACCCCACAACAAAATAGGTGGGTGGAATAAGGGGGAAAACAAAACAAAACACAAAACCCTTGCATTTGCGTTCCTAAAAATTTGCAGCTCATGCGTGACAGCCTAGCTTCTTACTATTCATAACTTGGCTCGCATATTTTTTATTAGCCTGGTTATTACAATAGAAAATTGTTGGAGTGAAAAGGATGGCGAAATTTGCAGCAAAAGCCATCACAATTTTTTTTTTTCCTGGGTATTATTTGTTTTCTTTCATTTGTCTAGTGTGTCAAGAGGGCTTCGGTAGAGGCAGGGAAGTAAAATCCCCAAAAAGAAGATTTTAGAGAAATTGGTTGTGCGGTTTCTTAAACGTTTTCTTCCACTCCAAAAGAGAGTCTAGTTTTTCTTCCTTATTTGTAGAGTGCTTTTTGGATTTCTTACCATAAATGATGTTAATCGGGCAGGCAAAGTCTCATCAATTATGTTAATTCATTGGTTAAATTATCATAAATTATGCTGGCAAGATAGGCAGGTTATCAAGGCCACATATGTTTAGGTTGAAAATTCCTGTTCACTGGTTGGCTAAATTAGCCTGATTTATTATAAAATAGGTTATACTTTTGATTATGTTCATTAGGCTGATGGTTTATTACACGGTATGCTAATTAGGTAGGTGAATTACAAACAGGGGGGGAAAAATTAATCAATTGTTGATGTCCTTTCTTAACTATCCTGACATTGTCAATTCAGTTTGGGATATTTGAATGTCAATTCTCCTGGGGTTAATGACCCCAAAACAATAAAGAACAATTCTTTCGTCATATTTTTACCTTGGGATCCAATGAGGATAACGGCTGCTTTGGTTTTAGAATAACTTACTGGAATCTGTTAAGTCTCTTTATAAATAAGGTAAAGGTTCTCCTCGCACATATGTGCTAGTCATTCCCGACTTTAGGGGGCAGTGCTCATCTCCGTTTCAAAGCCGAAGAGTCAGCACTGTCCGAAGACGTCTCTGTGGTCATATGGCCGGTATGACTCAACGCCAAAGGCGCACGGAACGCTGTTACCTTCCCACCAAAGGGGGTCCCTATTTTTCTACTTGCATTTTTTACGTGCTTTCGAACTGCTAGGTTGGCAGAAGCTGGGACAAGGAACGGGAGCTCACCCCATTACGCGGCACCAGGGATTCGAACTGCTGAACTGCCAACCTTCTGATCAACAAGCTCAGCGTCTTAGCCACTGAGCCACCGTGTCCCCTCTTTTTACAAATAGGATGGATTAAAAAAAATACATATACAAATCAGGAGGAAAAATAAAGGTGCCATCATCTGCCCTTCGTAGGATGACACTACTTTTAAATTTTCTTTCAGGGGAGGAAAGGAGAATGAAACAGCAGAGGAGAGCAAGAATTAGTCAAAAAAACAAAACAAAAAACCGCGATGAGGAAGAAAGAAAGATCTCAGCAAGTTGAGTTAGTTTAATCCTGGCTTGGCTTTGAAAGGAAGCTGTGTCGGGCCTAATGAGTACTTGGATGAAAGACTCCCACCTAGGGAATATCAGAGCTCTAGGCTAGACTGCAACACTACGGATATCAAAGTTGGACTTTGAAGAAACAGAATAGAAAAAGTACGAATGCTTTTGAACTTTTCTGTTGGGGAAGGCTCCCGAGAATGCTGTGAAAACAAACAAATGGATCACAGAACAAATCAGTTCAGAGTTCTCACTGGAGGCACAAAGGACACAGGTTTAAAATTATTTTGTTTTGGACACATTATGCAAGAGACCAGCTCCCTGGAGAAGTCTGTAATGCTGGGAGAGATGGAAAGAAAAAAGAAGACAATGACCAGCGGCAAGATGGAGGACCTCAATTGCAGAATTGATTGGGGGAGGGGGGATGCTGTTGGGCAACCTTAAGGGCCAGGATGGGCATAGGTCATTCTGGAGAAGGTAGGTCCATCTCGTGGTTAAGAGTTAACGCCTACTGAATTGTCCACAATTAGGCTAGATTGGAGATTCCAAAAATATCTCAGAAGAAGGTGATAGATTGGCGAATGATTTCTGTGTCATTCCCAAGAAATGTTGTGAAATGGAGATCTTTCCTTCCTTCCTTCCCTTCCTTTCTTCCTCCTTCCTGCCCTCCCTCCCTCCTCTTTTTTCCTTCCTTCCATCCATCCATCCATCCTTCCTTCCTCCCTCCCTCCCTCCCTCCCTCCCTCCCTCCCTTTCTCTCTTCCTCCCTCCCTCCCTCTCTCCCTCCCTCCCTCCCTCCCTCCCTCTCTCCCTCCATTCCTTTCTCCCTCCCTCTCTCCCTCCTTCCCTCCCTCTCTCCCTCCTCTATCTCCCTTCCTTTTTCTTCTTTCATCCCTCCCTGCCTCCCTCCCTCTGTCCTTCCATTCCTCCCCACCTCTATTCTCCTTCCTTCCTTCCTTCCACTCTCCCTCCTCTATTTTCCTCCCTCCCTTTCTTCCTCCCTCCCTCCCTGCCTCCCTCCCTCTGTCCTTCCATTCCTTCCCATCTCTTCCCCCCTCCCTCCCTCCCTCCCTCCCTTCCTTTCTCGCACACACCCTACAAGCTGAAGCCAAAGCAGAATCCTGAATCCAAAAGAATTAACATTATGAATCCAGTTTACCATTTTTGTAGCGAAGTGTTATAAGTCTACACAAGGTGGCTATTGCTGTGTTACAAAAAGTGGAGGATGTTCTAAATTATGCATCGCCTTCGGTCACCAGCCAATCATGGTTTCCTTGCAAATGCTGTTCCAGCAAAAGGTGAGAATGTAGAGTGAATGATACCCAGAGTAAAAACGACGGTGCTGTCTGGCTTCACAATTTCTACGTGCCTATGGTCTATTTTGCTGAACGGACTCTGAAAAATCATGTTGGTAGGTCAGATGGCTATTGAAACATATGCCAGGGAAGATCCAAATAGCAATAGCAATAGCCCTTAGACTTATATACCACTTCATAGCGCTTTTACAGCCCCTCTCTAAGTGGTTTACAGAGTCAGTCTATTGGCCCCCAATAACCTGGGTCCTCATTTTACCCACCTCGGAAATTTGGAAGGCTGAATCAACCTTGACCCTGTCAGGATCGAACTCTTGGCAATGGGCAGAGTTAACCTATAATGCTGCATTCTAACCATTGCACCACCACAGATGGAAGGAAGGAAGGAAGGAAGGAAGGAAGGAAGGAAGGAAGGAAGGAAGGAAGGAAGGAAATGAATTGAATGAATGAGGAAGGAAGGAATAGCAATAGCACTTAGACTTATATACCGCTTCATAATGCTTTTTACAGCCTTCTCTAAATGGTTTACAGAGTCAGCATCTTGCCCCCAACAATCTGGGTCCTCATTTTACCCACCTCAGAAGGATGGAAGGCTGAGTCAACCTTGAGCTGGCAAGATTTGAACTGCCAAACTGTAGCGAGCAGTCAGCTGAAGTAGCCTCCAGTACTGCTCTCTAACCACTGCGCCACCTCGGCTCTTACTCTTTTTTTACTATTACGATATTACTATTACAAATTACTATTACAATAACCAATGTTTGGCTTCCTAATAAAATAAAACTGAGCATAGTCCAGAGAGATTGTGTTGGGCATGCAGGGGTATCCATCCTTGGCATGAAACCCTCTTCCTGAATGTACTGCTAAGGTTAACCTGAACTGCGCCTTGCCCCAAGCAGGTGATAATATCTTAGTAATAGGACATTAATACTGGCTGTTCGGCCATTGGGTACTCCGTCTTCCAGCAAAACTGTAAGCTGGGGTGGTTTCTGTTTGATTTGAGAAACTGCCTGAGCCTAGCAGATAGCTATCAGCTTAAAGCCATTAACAAGCGTTTCGCCTTTAACACTCAAGCGGATTTACAGGATGGCTGTGTTTTTTCCACCCAAGGTGATTAAAAAACTCCCCCCCAAAAAACACAAATCCTCAAGCAACAGGGTGACCAGGGTGGAAAAATACCTGACGTCAGCTAATTCCTACACTCTCCCAGAACTTTAGACCGACCAATTTGTTAATTTGTGAATTACATCTTTGCGAGGGGTTGAATCGAGGGGTGTGAAGGTGGTGGGGTCGGTTTGCCTGGGGTGTCCGTAAGCGACAAGATTTCTTCGTGGCTCATGTTGTCTGCTTCAGCTGTTTTCTTTATTTTGCTACTGGCTTCACCAGTATTTTTTTTTTTAAAAGCTCTCTCCATGGATCTACAATATCCAAAAATCAAAGAACTCGCCGTCCCGGATGCGTCCCTTGAAACCTGTTGGGTCTTTCCTACGGGATTGGTCCAAAAAGTGATTATATAGTTATTATCTCTCTCTCTCTAGTGCTTGACAGAGTTTTAAATGGGAACTTCCTTCCTTCCTTCCTCCCCTCCCCTCCCCTCCCCTCCCTCCTTCCCTTTCACTTTCTTCCTTCCTCCTTCCCTCCCTCCCCCTCTCCTCCCCTCCCCTTTCTCCTTCCCTTTCTCTTCCTTCCTATCTTCCTATCTTTCCTCCCCCGTCCCCCTTCCCTTTCTCCTTTCCTTTCACTTCTTTCCTCCCTCCTTCCCTCCCTCCCTCCCTCCCCCTCTCCTCCCCTCCCCTTTCTCCTTCCCTTTCCCTTTCCCTTTCCCTTTTCCTTCCTTCCTTCTTGTCTGCCTGCCTGCCTGCCTGCCTGCCTGCCTGCCTGCCTGGTGCCTTCCTTCCTCCCGCCCCCCCTCCCTCCCCCTACACCTCCTTTGCCTCCCCCTACACCCGCGATGGTGAACCTATAGCATGCGTGCCAAAAGTGGCATGCGGATGTTGCCTGGCAACCGCAGCGTCGCCCGTTACTCTTCCGGGTTTCTGGCGTGCATGCGATGATCAGCTGGCCATTTTTGCATGCAGCAGTGCCGGAAACTAGAAGAGCTGGTCTTCTGTTTTCCTGTGTGAGCATGTGCACCAGCCAGCTGATTGTTGTGAGCACATGTGTGCCAGAAACCCGGAAGAGTAGCTGGCTGAAACCGGAAGTTCATTTTCGGGTGCCCTGGGCAGCTTCTCTTCCAGGGTATGGCCCAGATATGCGTGCGAACACTCCCGTTTCGGCACTCAGGGCCGAAAAGTTTCGCCATCACTGCCCTACACCTCCTTTCCCAAGCATGTCTGTCAAAAACCTCCACCAAATGTTTTGTAAATCCTGGTTAGGCTGCAGGACTCAATGCAAGCCATCTCCCCATGTTCTGATGAATTATGTGGCCTATTAATTGGAAAGCTATTTGTTAGCTTCTGCAGACTTTTCCTGCCTTTGCTGGAGACAATGATCCTGCTGTAATTCATTTCATGCGTGGAGCAACTGGAGAGACATTTTCTCTCCCCCCTCATTTTTTTTTTTTTATGAGCTCAGTTCATTTCATTTTTTGGGGGGAAAAAAAATTCATGTGACTAAAGAGGCATCAAATTATTTTGATTTAGAGACAAGCTGGCAATGTATCCTTGGCTGTACTTTATCAAACACCTTGGGACTTCAGATTTCATACTTAAAAATGAACAATCATAGCAGAGATCAGAGTCAAGGACACTGTAGCTGTGAAAGGATGCAGAAAGAGAATTTGGATTTCTTCTGCTTATATATTTGCTATTAGAACTAAATCGGTAATGTTGAAACGGGATGCAGAAGCTTCTTGGGGTTAATACACAATGAGAGTAGATTAATTGGAAGTAGAATACAGGTTTCTAAACACTGAGTTTAGGGAATGCGGGCATTGCCGACATTTGTTTGGCAGCTGCCAGAATCCTTCCGATTGAGAAGACACCAACATTGAGATTCTTCTTTTGCATTTTGACAACTTCAAGTACTTCTAAAGCAATAGCAATAGCACTTAGAATTATATAGCACTTCACGGTGCTTTATAGCCCTCTCTGAGAGGTTTACAGAGTCAGCATATTGCCCACAACAAACCAGGTCCTAATTTTACCGATCTTGGAAGGATGAAAGGCTGAGTCCGCCTTGAGCCAGTCAGGATTGAAGGAATCGAACTCCTGGCAATGTGAGCAGAATTAGCCTGCAATACTGCATTCTAACCATTGTGCCACCCGGGGCAAAATGGATGCCTTAAATCTTGCAGCTAATGAAGGATCCGTTTCATCCCTAAGAAGTCTCCTCCCAAACTGACTTGGACCTCATCCGTTTTGACAGGTAGCTTGTCAACTTCTCCTGCTTTTGGAAATTGTGCAGCCCATCTGAGATCCCCCTATCTTCCTTCCTTCCTTCCTTCCTTCCTTCCTTCCTTCCTTCCTTCCTTCCGTCCTTCCTTCCTTCCTTCCTTCCTTCCTTCCTTCCTTGGTGGTGCAATGGTTAGAATGCAGCATTACAAGCTAACTCTGCCCACTGCCAAGAGTTTGATCCTGATGGGGTCAAGGTTGATTCAGCCTTCCATCCTTCCGAGGTGGGTAAAATGAGAACCCAGATGGTTGGGGGCAAATATGCTGACGCCAGAAACTGCTTGGAGGGCTGTAAAGCACTGTGAAGCGGTATATAAGTCTAAGTGCTATTGCTATTCATTGCCAAGTGCCAAGTCTTCCTTTAAGAGAATTGAGTACCCAGGAACCAAGGGGTGTGCCATTTGTATCCCTTTCATGACTCTGGTTGGCAATTTGCATGCATGACTTAGCCTTGTCATATAAGCCATTGTATTTGCCGACACAGATCTGATCACAGATGCCACACATCATTTATCGAATGGGCAGCGCTCCTGCCCATTTTCCCATGATTAATGAGCAAACGTTAGCACAACCCTCACCAGCCCTATCAGTGCTGCCAGGTTGATAATTGAAGATTAACTGTCCGTTATTCTAGGATTCAGTTAGTGAATGGATAGCTGAGGGCCTACATAGATGAGCAATTGCTTGTAGCAACTCCATCACGGAGGAAGCCTTTCTCACCTCTAAGGATGGAGGGCTCTGAGGGTTGCAGTAGAGTCCCAAACAGTCGTTTTTGCTTCTCGGTTTCCCCACACTCTAGGGATGAAAGAATGATGGTGAAAGAAGCAGAAATGAAACTTTCAACCTGGCAATTACATTTCCTTTTTTTACTCAGGATTTTGTATATAATTCTAATACCTGCATCTTGAAAAGAACGTTAGAGATAGGGATAGGCTGCTGGGGGTTCGGGAGAACCTCTAGCTAAGGTTTTGTGCAGTTTGGAGAACCCCCAAACCCCACTCCTGGCTGGCCCCGCCCACCCCACCCTGCCCCGCCCCACACCTCCCAGGAGTCCCCACACGGCCTGTTTTGGATGCAGGTAAGTGCAGGGTGAATGTGGAGGCTCGGAGAGGGCAAAAAACAGGCCTACCGGAAGTTCGAGAAGGCCGGAAACGGGCCTGTTTCTGGTCTTCAGAGGGCCTCCAGAGCTTGGGGGAGGCTGTTTTCGCCCTCCCGGAAGCTCGAGAAAAGCCACTGGAGCCAGGGGAGGGCAAAATCTCCCTCTTCCCCACCCTGGTGCAGGAGGCCAACTAGGCCACGCCTACCCAGCAACCGGGCAGAGAACCCCTTGTTAAAATTTTTGAAGCCCACCCCTGGGTAGAGAGCTGGAAAAGATGCAGCGAAGAGATGGCAAAGGGGTTTGGAACAAGTCTCTCTGTAAGGAAAAGTTCTCATTTTAGGTTTTTAGTGTAGGAAGGGAGATGTTAAACAGGATATGACCAGAGGTGGGTTTCAGCAGGTTCTAACCAGTTCTGGAGAATCGGTTGCGGAAATTTTGAGTAGTTCGGAGAACCGGTAAATACCACCTCTGACTGGCCCCGTCCCCATCTATTCTCTGCCTCCCGAGTCCCAGCTGATTGGGAGGAAATGGGGATTTTGCAGTAATTTTCCCCTGGAGTGGGGTGGGAATGGAGATTTTACAGTATCCTTCCCCTGGAGTGGGGTGGGAATGGAGATTTTACAGTATCCTTCTCCTGCCATGCCCACCAAGCCACACCCACATAACCGGTAGTAAAAAAATTTGAAACCCACCACTGGATATGACCAATGCAGGTAAAAAGCATCAACGGTGAGGATAAAATGGACAGAGGTGGAAACATTTTGCTTTCTCCTTTTCCGATTTGAATGTAAACTTCATCGAAAGAAGTAAGCACACATCCAGGATAGATAAAAGGAAGTTCCAAATTCAAAGTGCAAGGAAGGTTTAACCTTTGGAAAGTCATCCTTCAGGATTTAGGGAATGTCTATCAATCTGCACACTTTTAAAATGAGATTGGTCAAATTGATAAAGAATAACGCCATCGAGATATGAAACTTAAGCATCACGATACTGTTGGGCTTTTTGCTGATATCTCAAAGGAAGGTGACTGACATGTGGGAAGATATTAGAATGGCTTTTGATCTAACCCCACAATGTTCTTTTAATGTTCTAAGACGCCTTTGTGCTAAAATTACACCCAGTTCTTTAAATTTTGATCCTTCTGTAGCCAAAATGATCCACCCACATCCAGGAGAAAAGGTACAGATTTAAGGAACAGCAAGGGTTTTTTGAAACTACGGAATACATTATCAAAATTTGGAGATGGAGGGGGTACTGATTCTCATCAGACCAGAGAGATGCAGAGTTTTGAAGTGAAGGAGAGGGACCAAGAGGATATTTGCCTGCCTGCTGAGATAAACTATTACTACGGCTACAGGTGACTAAAAGGAAATCTAGAATTTTTTTTTTATCGTAGGTCTCCTTTCTGTACAGATAGTCCTACATTGTAACCATCATAAATACGAGCCATTTGCAGGTCATTTGTATTTTGATGCTGCCTGGGGATGCTGCAACGGTCATATGACAAATGGTCACTCTATCTATCTATCTATCTATCTATCTATCTATCTATCTATCTATCTCCATCCATCCATCATCTTATCTATTTCCATCCATCATCTATCTATCTATCTATCTATCTCCATCCATCCATCATCTTAACTATTTCCATCCATCATCTATCTATCTATCTATCTATCTATCTATCTATCTATCTATCTATCTATCTCCATCCATCCATCCATCCATCCATCCATCCATCATCTTATCTATTTCCATCCATCCATCATCTATCTATCTATCTATCTATCTATCTATCTATCTATCTCCATCCATCCATCATCGATCTACATACATCATCTATCTATCTATCTATCTATCTATCTATCTATCTATCTATCTATCTATCTAT
>WNWU01000119.1:87955-98347 GCA_012654045.1 Ptyas mucosa | reverse complement strand
TATCTATCTATCTATCTATCTATCTATCTATCTATCTATCTATCATCTCAGCATAGCAAATTCAGGATGAAGACTCAGATTGTTGAGGGCAAGAGGCTGACTCTGTGAGCCGCTTAGAGAGAGCTGTAAAGCACTGTGAAGTGGTATATAAGTCTAAGGGCTTTGCTATTGCTGATAAATGGAGAATTGTGGGATATTCCTCACCTCAGTTATCATTTTGGAAAATAGCAGCCAGGCAGCAAAATATCCCTGCAGTTCATGTCAACTTGATTAAGAATCCTCCTTTATCTTTTTGAAGAATTGCAGCTCTCTGTTCCTAGTGCTAAAAGAAGCAATTTCGTTAACACTGATGGATAAATATCGGTAATCCTAAGTAACATCTACTCAATATAGCGTTAGGATTGGATTGTTCTTTGCAGATGTTCCTTTTGTTCAGCTATTTTTTTAACCACTAGAAGGCGCTGTGGTATAACCTCCCCCTTGTCCCATCTCACAGACTCCTTCTTTAGCTTTAAAAATAAGAGAGAGAGAGAGTGAAAAGTCAAACAAACAAAATACAATTGTATTCTAAAATGCTTAATTGTGCAGATAATCATGTTCTCCTTTCCTTTGAAAAATATTATTCAGAGACTTTTGGCTTAACGGCAATGTAACTTGGGTTTGAAAAAAAAAATCAAGGGTGTTCTGGATCCATCTTGGAGAATAGAACAGAGTTAATTTTGGGGTGATAATGAGACTCGGTGGCTTGAATATTGCTTTATATATCCGTGTTTCTCCATCTCAGCAACTTTGAGATGGATGGACTTGAGTTGACGTCCACCTACCTACCTTAAAGTGGCGGAGGAGGTTGAGGAACATGGCTTTATATTCTAAAGGCCCTGAGTTCAATTTTTGGAATATTCAGGTAGATATAGAATGATCCTTGTTTAAAATTTCTGGAGACCAAATGTGGATTAGTATATAGATAAACCTTCCTCAATTCTTAGGTGTTAACTGTTAGGCTGCTGTGTGGCAGCAGCTAAAAAAGCCAATGCAATTCTTTGTTGTTGTTAGTCATGAAATCATGTCTGACCCATCATGACCCCATGGACAACGTTCCTCCAGGCCTTCCTGTCCTCCATCATCTTCTGGAGTCCATGTAAACTCACGCCGACTGCTTCAGTGACTCCATCCAGCCACCTTATTCTCTGTCGTCCCCTTCTTCTTTTGCCCTCCATCGTTCCCAGCATTAGGCTCTTCTCCAGTGAATCCTTCCTTCTCATTAGGTGGCCAAAGTATTTGAGTTTCATCTTCAGGATCTGGTCTTCTAAAGAGCAGTCAGGGTTGATCTCCTCTAGGACTGACCAGTTCGATGACCTTGCAGTACAAGGGACTTGCAGGAGTCTTCTCCAGGACCATCGTTCAAAGGCCTCAATTCTTTGAAGCTCAGTCTTCCTTATGAATGCAATTCTAGGTTGCATTAATAGAGGGAATTCACATGAAGTTCTAATGCTGCTTTATGAAGTCTTTGTAAGACCTCACTTGGAATATTGCATCCAGTTCTGGTCACCATAATATTAAAAAAAAGATGTTGAGTCACTGGAAAGACTGCTGAGAAGAGCAAAAAGAATGATTACGGGGCTGGAGGCTAAAACATATGAAGAACGGTTGCAGGAATTGGGTATGTTCTAGTCTAATGAAAACAAGGACTGGGGGAGACATGATAGCAGTCTTCCAATATTTGAGGGTCTCCTACAAAGATGAGGGAGTCAAACTATTTTCCAAAGCACCAGAAGGCAAGACAAGGAACAATGGATAGAAACTAACCAAGGAGAGAAGCAACCTAGAACTAAGGAGAAACATTCTAAAAGCGAGGACAATTAACCAGTGGAATTGCTTGCCACCAGAAGTTATGGGAGATCCATCACTGGAGGCGTTCAAAAAGAGACTGGACAACCATTTATCTGTAATGGTATAGGGTCTCCTGCTCGAGCAGGGGATTGGACTAGAAGACCTCCAAGATCCCTTCCAATTCTATTATTCTATGTTCAAATAAAGGATTGGACTCAATTGGATTTCATGATGTCATCTTTGGGCTTGCTCAGAGCAATGGAGAGTGGATGGCCATCTATGATTTAGAAGGTTGGACTTGGATTTAATGACCAATCAGGTTCTTTCCAACTCATTCTATAAAATGCTTTGCCACTGGAATAACCACTCACAGTTAGGAGTATCCATGGTATATTGTTTGTTGAACCTTCATTACCGATTCCTGTTTTATGAAGGTGTTGACCTTGTAATAGCTTTATCATGATCGTTCCTTGGCCGGACTCCAAAGATAGCAGGATTTCTATTAACCTCAAGGAAAAGAGTGAGCCAGAAGCCTAGGCTTTATGAGTTAGAAACACAGTTAATTCATTGTCACTACACCGCAGACAGTAGAGAAGTTTAGTACTTTAGTTCGGCAATAAATTAAGTAATAAACCGTTGCCGTTTGCCAATGGGAGCGCAAACATACCCATGGAAAACAATGGAATAAACTGGTTTATGCGCTGCTTATGAATTCCTTAAAGTGCCAGGCGCAATAAAAGTAAAGGTCATATTTAATAAGATTATTTCTGTTGATAATCATTAAGCTGGAGAAAGTGCAGACTCCTGCTAAACAAATCAGAGCAAGAATCCATTCAGCTGATGATACTGAGAATGGAGAGAGGCTCTCTAGAAGAAAATACGCCATAACTCAGAGGTTCACAAATTGTAGTCTACCAGCTAGAATGCAGCCCTGTAATATGTAGGTACACATATGGCATATATACATAGGATTAAATAGTGTATTTTGGATGCTCGGTAGTAGTAAATAAATAGGGAAATTGTATCTTGTTGACACCTTTGAGGTAAAGAGTGGCCAGGCAAGGCGCCCCTTGATGTGAGTGACGTCAAGTTGGCCACGCCCACCCAGTCACATGACCACCAAGCCACACCCACAGAACCGGTAGTAAAAAATTTTGAATCCCACCACTGCTTCAAATTCACATTCCCGGTAAACGTTTGATGAATTTCCCCCAGTCTTCAAAGAAGAAAAACAAAACCTATATTCCTGCAGGTATTTAATTATTTATGAGTTCTGTAGACAGACAGAACCTTTGTGGGGGATCAATGGTTGCTTCTGAGCAGTCTCCAAGGGCAGCCCCATGTAAAATGCATTGGAAGAGTTCTCCTGTGCACAGTCACTCACGCCCTTGTCACTTCCCGCCTAGACTACTGTAATGCTCTCTACATGGGGCTCCCCTTGAAGAGCACCCGGAGGCTCCAACTGGTCCAAAATGCGGCCGCGCGGGTAGTGACGGGAGCAGCGTGGCGCTGCCACATAACACCGCTCCTGCGCGAGCTGCACTGGCTTCCGGTGGTCTTCCGGGTGCGCTTCAAGGTGTTGGTGATCACCTTTAAAGCGCTCCATGGTATAGGGCCTAGTTATCTCCGAGACCGCCTGCTGTCACCGATGACCTCCCATCGACCCGTGCGCTCCCACAGAGAGGGCCTCCTCAGGGTGCCATCAGCCAAACAATGTAGGCTGGTGACCCCCAGGGGGAGAGCCTTCTCTGTGGGGGCACCCACCCTCTGGAACCAGTTGCCCCCGGAGATTAGGAGAATTCATGACCTCAGTGCCTTCCGCCGTGCCCTAAAAACACATTTTTTCCAACAAGCCGGGCTGGCTTAAGAAGAAATTTTAAATATTTTTAATATTTTAATTGGTCTGTGAGTTTTAAATTTTGTAGCCAAATTATATATATTTTAAATGTCTTAATATTTATATTTTATGTTTTTTATGTCTGGCTGTACACCGCCCTGAGTCCTCAGGGAGAAGGGCGGTATATAAATTGGAAATAAATAAATAAATAAATAAATGGAAGGTGGCTTCGGCATGAGTGACTTTGCAAAGAGCCTTCTGATCCAGAAGGGGATGTAACCAATACCTAAAAAATTGATCTGTGCAAAGGCTTCCTGGCTATGGTTGCCTTCTGCCCATGGACCTGAGTAGGACCTGAGAATCCAGGAGGATCCTGAAAACACATACTAATTCCTCCTGGAGTTGTGCCATTTAGACAGAAGGATCACTATGACCAGCAAATTAAAACACTTCTTGTTGATAAGATTGGTCCCCTTTATCCAAACAATTGCAGCTTCCAGGTACAAGGACCGAATCATTAGCATCAGCAGGTTCATCTCCATCTCCAACTTTCCACAGGGTTAGAAAGAATAAAATCAAGCCTTTCGCTAGAATATTGGGAATTATAACATATTGGAAGGAAGTCTAGGCTACACGGCAGGGGTGAAATTCACTTACCTTCCCTACCGGTTTGCAAATGTGCGCGCACCTCACCTGCTTTTGCTTCACTCATGCGTGCGCAGAGGCTTAAAATGTCGCAAAAAAGTGACGTCATGATGTCCGTGCAGGTGGGCGGAGCCTCCCGCAGCTGCCGCTACCAGTTCACCTGAGCTGTATAGAACCCGCCGAATTTCACCCCTGCTACATGGTAGTGTTTGTTTTTAAGGAACCCAGGTGCACCAAAGCAAATTTGCAAAAAAGATTCTGCTAAACACTGTCACTTCAGCTAGGTTTAGAACGCCGACTCTCTCGGTATAGACATTCATTAATTAAACATAATATTAGTTTACATAATCTCTTTCTAAACATATTATCTTCAAGCTGGCCCGAAGCTGTCACTTCCATTTAACTCCTAAGGAACGCTTAGCAAAAATATTGAGGACAACTTTGAGGGAGAGCAGAAGGACCCAAAAGCTTTGACAAAAATACAAGATCGAAAGTAACATTTTGACAATGCAAGTGAAATAAATCAATAGCTCCATCTTGCCGGATTTTGTTGTTGTTGTTGTTTTTTTAAACATATTTGTAAAACATCTGAAACACAAGGAGTAATTGTAGGACTAATTGCAGATGATCCTGAATTTGCCCATGCATAAAAGACGAATTTGTCAGGGAAGAGCTGAATCCGAATCTTTCTCCCAGGGGCGAAATCCAGCAGGTTCTGACAGGTTCTGGAGAACTGGTAGCGGAAATTTTGAGTAGTTCGGAGAACCGGCAAATACTACGTTTGGCTGGCCCCACAGTGGGGAGGGAATGGAGATTTTGCAGTATCCTTCCCCCAGGAGTGGGGAGGGAATGGAGATTTTGCAGTATCCTTCCCCCAGGAGTGGGGAGGGAATGGAGATTTTGCAGTATCCTTCCCCTAGGAGTGGGGTGGGAATGGAGATTTTGCAGTATCCTTCCCCTGCCACGCCCACCAAGCCACGCCCACAGAACCGGTAGTAAAAAAAATTGAATTCCACCACTGCTTTCTCCCCCATGAATTCACAAGTAGTCCTTGATTTACCGCCATAATTAGGTCTGGAATTTCTGTTGTATGTCAGTACAGTTGGAAAGCAAGTCATCCTATAACCAGACCCATTTTATGACCATTTTCCTCTGGCTATCAAGTGAATCACAAGGTTGTTAAGTGAATCCAGTCTTCCCCAACTAATATTGCTTATTGGAAACCAGCTGGGAAGATTGAAAAACGCAATTGTGTGACCTCGCGACGGGAAGTTGTAAATTCGAGCTGATTGTCAAGCACCCAAGTTGCGATCATGTGACCGTAGGAAAAGTGCAACAGTCCTAAGTGGGAGGACAGGTCATAAATCCCTTTTCTTCCAAAGCCACCATAACTTTGAACTATTGTTAAACGAACAGTCGTAAGTTGAGTACCACTTATACTTTCTGTGTGAATGTCCTCGTTCGATCACACAATCTCTCGTTTCCATTTTCAGACCTGAGGGATACGATTCAAGTAAACATTTATCTTATGAAATCGTTGACTGTGTGAACATTTCTAATTTGTTTTGGATTAGAGAAAGCAGCAGTCTATGATATAATATGTTCGCTCCTTCCCATTAAATAATTCCTTTGGATAAATAGACTAAACCTTCAACCATTATTCCTTCACAATGGGAATTATAGTTTTTAAACATTCCCTTCCGATAGATTTCACAATTGCCTGGAATTTTTTATGCAATTTAATGTCAAATCAATGTGTTAGAAATTCATCCTTCTATCATTTTCTTTTTTTTAATATATATATATATATATATATATATATATATATATATATATATATATATATATATTTGTCCATCTGCAATTCATCTCAAGTTCTTTGCTAGAGTAACGCTATCTTTCCTCTTTTTCTTTCTTTCATTATCCTTTTCTATATACCATATTTTTCAGAGTATAAGATGCACTTCCCCCCCAAAAGAGGGTAAAAATTTGGGTCTTATACACTGAATGTAGCAAAAAACGCAAGGCACGGAGGTTGCGATGATCTATAGCAATCCCTGCAGCCTGGAAAAGCTGATTGGGGGTATTCCGGGAGGCCGATCCACCCACCAATCAGCTGCTCATGCTGAATCAGGCTGCAATAATGTGCTGAAGCTGACCTGGCGGCTTGCTATTTGCTGCAAGGATTGTCAGAGTTTGCAGCAGCAAGCAAAACACAAGCAGAGGAGAGGAGTGTCAGTTTCAGTTTTAGTTTCAGAGATCAGCACAGCATGCAGCTTTAGAAAAATTGACCTAAGTCACGCCCAGGCTCCTTGATGTCTCCTTCCTTGTTGCTCACACAGCAAAAACTCCTTTCAGTTTCCAAACAGTCTCACACACTGACAGGATGCTAGCCAGATGAATACCGATGGATGCTGGTAGGCAGAGGCAGAATATTTTTTTACTTATTTTCCTCCCCCAAAATTAAGGTATGCCTTATACTCCAGAGTGGTTTTGCTGCAGTGTTTTATTCCTGCCCTTGCATACATTGTTGCCTGAAAAGAACAAACAGTGAATAATATTTAGAAACACAGAAAACTGATGGCAGAAAAAGATCTAGCATCCTCCCTTTGAGATTTTTTTTGTTATTATTTAAGATTTAATCTTCAATTCGATTCACGGTCTGGGATTGGTTAAAAATCAACAGTTCAAGTCCTAACCAAGGACCTAAGAACTGTTAAGGTAGCATCTGAGTATATAGGCAGTTCCAAGTAGGATGATAAAGTCAGGTTATTCAAGGTCTAATAAGTTCAAAATTTGAATGTATCTAGGCAACTCTTTGGGTCTTGCTCCAAGAGCTCTTATTATTATTGGTATAAGCATTGATTTCTTCCTCCACAGTCGCTCAACTTCAATTTGCAAATCACAATATTTTGCTTCCCCCCCACCCTAGCTGTTTCTCTTCACTTCATGCATCACTTGGTATTGAAATATCAATGAACCAGACTTTTCTTTTCTTTTCTACAATAGTGATGTCAGGCGTGTTGTGGGCCAGATCAGGGGTGAAATCCAGCAGGTTCTGACAGGTTCTGGAGAACTGGTAGCGGAAATTTTGAGTAGTTTGGAGAACTGGCAAATACCATCTCTGGCTGGCCCCAGAGCAGGATGGGAATGGGGATTTTGCAGTATCCTTCCCCTGGAGTGGGGTGGGAATGGAGATTTTGCAGTATCCTTCCCCTGCCATGCCCATCAAGCCACGCCCACCAAGCCACACCACGCCATGCCCACAGAACTGGTAGTAAAAAAAAAATTGAATTTCAACATTGGGCCAGAAGTTTGGATCCGAAAGTCCCACAGGATCTCGGCTTGCTCATTTTCAAGAACGGTGTCAATTTGGGGTTCCCCGTGATTTTTGCTGCATTCGAACAACCCAAACTGCTGGCAAAGCTTCCAGGGCATGACTTTGTAGGATTTTAATTTCAGACGACGGACACGTGTTTATCCCAAGCATTGTCAGCAAAGGAACTGGAAGGGCCGAAGAAACACGATCCAATAGGCATACTCCAATTTCAGAGTTTAATCTATTTTTTCCCCCCTTCCTTGAATGAGATTCTGAGAGAAGTCATCTGTGGGGCAGGATCATTGATGGGTTTCAAAATTTTTTTACTACCGGTTCTGTGGGTGTGGCTTGGTGGGCGGGGAATGGGAAGGATACGGTAAAATCTCTATTCCCACCCCACTCCAGGGGAAGGATACTGTAAAATCTCCATTCTGTCCCCAGTCCAGGGGAAGGATACTGCGAAATCCCCATTTCCTCCCAATCAGCTGGGACTTGGGAGGCAGAGAATAGATGGGGGTGGGGCCCGTCAGAATTTTTACTACCGGTTCTCAGAACTACTCAAAATTTCTGCTTCCGGTTCTCCAGAACTGGTCAGAACCTGCTGAAACCCACCTCTGGGCAGGATGACCCAAATAACAGGGGAAAAAAACCCCCCTAATAACAGAAATCCTCTTAGCTATAATATTAATATCTTTATCACGCAGTGGAAGGGAGACAGACAGAGGCTGACTTACAAATTACTCATACTACCCTCTGCCCTGGAGCCTTTGAGGGACTCGATGCTGATGCAGACAGAGGAGTCTCTCTCTCTCTCTCTCTCTCTCTCTCTCTGTGTGTGTGTGTATGTGTGTGTGTGTGTAAAAGAAACTCAGGGTAGGTGGGAGATAGAGTTTTCCCTTTGATCATCCTTTTCTCCTGTCTCCTGTCTCCTGCAGTGACGCACAGCACGTCGGCTTGCATGGTCGAAATTGTAATCCTGGATGTGCCGTTGATGAGTAGATTGAAGAGGAATAACTCGAGCTTATTAAACCTACCAAAGAGAGTCCATGGGGGAGGGGGAAGGCCCATGCAGAGGAAATGGGGCATCCTAATTGTTATGGCTAAAGGAGGAAGTCGGAGGGGAGGGGGCAACGAGGAGGGAGGCTGTGCTACCATAGAGCAGAATTGTAGTGTTTTACGTTGAAGGCGGAACCGGTAGAATTTGGCTTGACAGGGGGATTAATTTAACACGCAAACTTTGGTTGTTGGCCTGCCTTTTTTTCAGGTGGGTTGTCTCCTCGACTCTTTTTTTTAAAGCAGAAGGAGAATAGAGAGACCCAGGGTGTCATCTAAATTAAGCAACAACTGGTTGCGATGTAGACTCCATCATTTTAGCATCTTCCCGCCTGTCTGCCCACCCCTTGATTTTCTCATCAACTTCGCACTGGCCTGTCCACCCCTCCATCTTCTCAGCATCTCCTTACGTCTTTCACTGATCTTCTGGTTGGCCCATCCCTCAACTTCCCATGTCTTCCCACCGTCTTGCCTTCCTTCATGTTTTTCACCGTTTGCCCTTTGCGGCAGAATGTTTTTCTTTCTGACCAATCCGCCTGATCTTCCTAGGGTCTATCTGGATCATGCCACTTTGTCCTATTGAAGACACTGAGATCATCTTCCCAATGTTTTCTTGAACTGTAACCGGGGATGGGCTGCTGGGGGTTCGCAGGGATTCGGGAGAACCTCTAGCTAAGATTCTGGGCAGTTCGGAGAACCCCCAAATCCCACTCCTCGCTGGCCCTGTCTTCCCCACCACTCCCAAGAGTCCCCACGCAGCCCGTTTTGAATGCAGGTAAGTGCAGGGTGAGCTTGGAGGCTTGGGGAGGGCGGAAAATGGGCCTACCAGAAGTTCAGGAAGGCTGCCTCCAGAGGGCCTCCAGAGCCTGGGGAGGCCATTTTCGCCCTCCCGGAGGCTCAAAAAAAGCCTTCGGAGCCTGGGGAGGGCAAAAACGCCCCCCTGCCGTGGTGCAGGAGGCTGACTCAGCCACGCCCACCATAGCCACGCCCATCCAGCAACCGGGCAGAGAACCCCTTGCTAAATTTTTTGAAGCCCATCCCTGACTGCAACTCAACTTCCCATCCAACCTCCCATCTTCAGTTATACCTTTTATTCATTTTAGTACAGAATGAGGAAATACAGGACTTAACTTTGGAAAAAAAAACTCCCAATAACTGGTTCCTGTGAAACATGTTGAACCAGCTAGATTATATCTCTGGTGACACCCTTTTTAACAACAATGGCAAATCAATAGTAAAAGCATTGGCTAAGTTATAGAAATAGACATCTCTGAAAGCGATCAATCATCTTCTCCTTAATAGGTGGCGAGATGAAGCTGATTGTGTTTCCCCAGAGAGTAAAACAGCTCATCTAGGCCGCTTTGGTTATTTACATTAACTTGAGTTTCTCCTGCCAGATTGTCTGGAGAATTTATCATAGTTAAGGCTGGAGATACGCATTAAAAGGTTTGGAAATGCTGACATTGTCTGAACCCAATAAATCCTTTTTAGTAAGACTTTTATGTACTTGATCTGGCTATAAAGGTACATACAGGTAGTCCTCAACATATGACTGTAATTGAGCCTGGAATTACTGTGATAAGTTGAGGTAAATTGAGGCACCCAAATGACCTTTTTACCTTGTTAATCTCCCCCTCTATCTATCTATCTATCATCTATCTATCTATCTATCTATCTATCTATCTATCTATCTATCTATCTATCTATC
>WNWU01000119.1:52139-74753 GCA_012654045.1 Ptyas mucosa | reverse complement strand
TCTTTCTTTCTTTCTTTCTTTCTTTCTTTCTTTCTTTCTTTCTTTCTTTCTTTCTTTCTTTCTTTCTTTCTTTCCTTCCTTCCTTCCTTCCTTCCTTCCTTCCTTCCTTCCTTTCTTTCTTTCCCTCCCTTGCCTATCAGGATTTCTTGAGATTGCTTTTGTTTGAAACACGCTACATGATAAACACTCAAGGCAGTCTAAGTGTTATTATAAAACGAAGATAATTCATCTTCAGCTTGAATGGCTTGGGGCTGGAGTATAGTACTCAGTTTTGGTCACCACAATGTAAAAAAGATGTGGAGACTCTAGAAAGAGTGCAGAGAAGAGCAACAAAGACAATGAGGGGACTGGAGGCTAAAACACATGAAGAACGGTTGCAGGAACTGGGTATGTCTAGTTTGATGAAGAGAAGGACTAGGGGTGACACGATAGCCGTGTTCCAATATCTCAGGGGCTGCCCCAAAGAAGAGGGAGTCAAGCTATTCTCCAAAGCACCTGAGGGCAGGACAAGAAGCAATGGATGGGAACTAACCAAGGAGAGAACCAACCTAGAACTAAGGAGAAATTTTCTGACAGGGAGAACAATTAATCAGTGGAATGACTTGCCTCCAGAAGTTGGGAGTGTTCCATCACTGGAGGCTGTTAAGAAGGGACTGGACAGCCACTTGTCTGGAATGGTATAGGGCAGTGATGGCTAACCTTTTCCGGACTGAGTGCCCAAAGCACGCATGTAAGCATGCGAATGTGCACGGGTGCGCCTGGACCCCCAAAATGCAATGCGTGCGTGGCCCCCCCACATACACCCATCCCCCCCATGAACACGTGACCTCTCAGCATGCGCCATGCCCCCCACGGTGGCATGGCAGAGACCTGAAGACCAGCTAGCTGGCAGGAGGCATGCGCACATGTGCAGCAGAACTGAATTGGGACAACAGCTTGCATGCCCACAAAGAGGGCACTGCATGCCACCTCTGGCAAGTGTGCCATAGGTTCGCCATCATGGGTATAGGGTCTCCTGCCTGAGCAGGGGATTGGAATAGAATAGAGTAGAGTAGAGTAGAGTAGAGTAGAGTAGAGTAGAATAGAATAGAATAGAATAGAATAGAATAGAATAGAATAGAATAGAATAGAGTAAGGAGTAGAGTAGAGTAGAGTAGAGTAGAGTAGAGTAGAGTAGAGTAGAATAGAATAGAATAGAATAGAATAGAATAGAATAGAATAGAATAGAATAGAATAGAATAGAATAGAGTAAGGAGTAGAGTAGAGTAGAGTAGAGTAGAGTAGAGTAGAGTAGAATAGAATAGAATAGAATAGAATAGAATAGAATAGAATAGAATAGAATAGAATAGAATAGAATAGAATAGAATTCTTTATTGGCCAAGTATGATTGGACACACAAGGAATTTGTCTTGGTGCATACGCTCTCAGTGTACATAAAAGAAAAGTTACGTTCATCAAGAATCAAGGAGACCTCCAAGGACTCTTCTATCTCCGTTATTCTGTTATACTTAATTTCTTCCTCATAAAATTGTAGTTCTTTCCAACAACTGTAAAGAACAGGATGGTTCTTGGTGTTGTGATTTTTTTCCTTCTTGCTTTTAGTAGGATTTTGCTCTTCAAAGTTTTATGAATGACCGAGGGAACAATTTGCATACGGTGGTGCAGGACCTAACCTACCTTGTTAATATTGTTATGCCTCCACATTTCTCCGTGAAACTATGTCCTTGCGATTCTTGAATTTTCTAAGCTTACTAGTTATTTTCTTTCTTTCGCTTCTATTTTTGGCCTTCAATCATCGTAAGGCAATGCAAAATTGATTAAACAATTATCTATGGAGGAAACCTATGGTACTAAAAATTAATAACCAGATATATTTACTGCAAAATACCTGCAGGATTAAGATCTGTAAAACTAAAAAAATATAATGAAAGAATGTATTAACTTAGGACCTATAAGAATGTAAGATTTATATTATAAAATATAATACGAGATTCTGTAAAAGGTAGAAACTATAAAATACCTGTAAAACTAAGATCTATAAAATTAAAAAGTATAATGAAACGAGCCTATTAAATTAGGATCTATAAGAGCATAAGATTTATATTATAAAATATAAAGCTAAATTCTGTAAAGAGAGAAACTGCATGAATCTATGGAATACTGATATAAATCTAAAAATCTATGAAATCCTATTAAATTTGCTTAACCGAATATAAAATAGCTGACAATAATACCCAGTCTAAATAATAATTATGTAATACCTGAAAAACAATATAAAGAAATAAGAATAAAATACAAATATGATGCATTTCTGGTTCAAGTAACATTTAGTGAGGATGAGGTTTTGCTATTGTTTCATTAGGCTGCTGTGCCGAATGGTTTACTTTTATTGTAAGTAGCTAGAAGCATTGTCAAGTAATAGTACATAACATTGTTATTGATCAATGCAATATGAATCTCTGTAAAATATGACAGTGGGGGAATGTTCAGTGTTCTATAGCTTGATCTCACCCAGTATTAAAAGATCTGAAATGTTCCAAAGATGAAATAATTAATTTTTATCCCACCTTTGTTATTTTATTTTATTTTATTGAAAATAACTCCAGGCAGCAGTTGGAGTTGGACTGAGTTGGGGAGAGAGAGAGAGAAAGAGAGAGAGAGACAGACAGACAGAGAGAGAGACAGGGAGACAGAGACCCACACAGAGAAAGACACACATACATAGAGACAGAGAGATAGAAATAGACAGAGAGGCAGAGAGGCAGAGACAGAGGCAGAGACAGAGATAGAGAGAGAGAGACAGACAGAGAGAGAGAGAGACAGAGAGATAGATAGATTGAGAGAGAGAGAGACAGAGAGAGACAGAGAGACAGAGAGACAGAGACACACACAGAGAAAGACACACATACACAGAGACAGAGAGATAGAGATAGACAGAGAGGCAGAGAGACAGAGAGGCAGAGAGGCAGAGGCAGAGGCAGAGGCAGAGACAGAGAGACAGAGACAGAGACAGAGACAGAGACAGACAGAGAGAGAGAGAGAGAGATAGATAGATAGATAGATAGATAGATAGATAGATAGATAGATAGATAGAAAGAAAGAAAGAAAGAAAGAAAGACAGAGAGAGACAGAGAGACAGAGAGACAGAGAGATAGAGACAGAGAGAGAGAGACGGGTCCAAGGTCACCCAGATGGTTCTCACGACTAAGGCAGAACTTGAACTCATGGTCTAGCTTGGTGCCTTAACTACTAGACCAAACTAGCTCTCTGTAATAATCAATACCTTTCTCCTTGGCATAGTTGAATGGAGAGGACTGAAAGGAGCTAGCATAAATTCTAGAATTCTCAGAATTCCTCTGAGTTTAGTGATCCGTAATTTTGTACTCTGGAATAAAGATTTCTGAAGTGTCTGAATCTGAAATTGCCATGATTTCCATTCAGTTATATAATGATATATAACTGGATATAAAATAATATAAAGGGGATGCGGTGGCTCAGTGGCTAAGACGCTGAGCTTGTCAATCGAAAGGTCGGCAGTTCAGCAGTTCGAATCCCTAGCGCCGCGTAACGGGGTGAGCTCCCGTTACTTGTCCCAGCTTCTGTCAACCTAGCAGTTCAAAAGCACATAAAAAATGCAAGTAGAAAATTAGGGACCACTTTTGGTGGGAAGGGAACAGCGTTCTGTGCACCTTTGGTGTTTAGTCATGCCGGCCACATGACCACGGAGACGTCTTCGGACAATGCTGGCTCTTCAGCTTTGTAATGGGCACCGCCCCCTAGAGTCGGGAACGACTAGCACATATGTGCGAGGAGAACCTTTACCTTTATATAATGATGTAATGTCCGCCTGAAGTCCATTGGGATGGAAAGAATAATTTGCCAGTGATGTTATATGTCTGTTGATAACTGAACAACTAGTTAGGCAATTAGATGAGTTACTGAGTAGGATACTAAGTTGACTTCATCTTAGGTGAAAAAGAAAGAAAGAAAAGTGAAGGATAGTTTGTACATTGTTAGTAGCAATAAGAATGCTATTGATATATCTCTCAGTTGTAGCCTGAAATCAATCAATCACCATAGAGATGGAGAGGACCTTGGAGGTGTTCCAATCCAACCCCCTGCTCAATTACGAGATCCTATACTATTTCAGAGAATTGATTGTCCAGTCTCTTCTTAACCCCCCCCCCCCCCAGTGATGAAGCACCCACAACTTCTGGTGGCAAGCTGTTCCACTGGTTAATTGTCCTCACTGTTAGGAAGTCTCTCCTTAATTCCAGGTTGCTTCTCTCCTTGATGATTAAGCTTCATTCTGATATCACTGCAGCTAAAGCTATAGACTGCCAGAAGAGCGATGATCCATCTGTCCCAAAGGTGCTTTTTCAAAAGGCAAACATCTTTGGACTCGAGAGTAAGATGACCCCATGTGATCAACTCAGGATCTGGATAAGCAGATGGATCATCTATGGAGATAGCAGCTGGACTTCCTTTGTTTTTGCTTGCAGACGTTTCGATTCTCATCCAAGAAGCTTCCTCAGTTCTCAATGAACGGCAGAGAATGGAAGAATGGTGGCGAATGAAAGGGAGGGTTAAGAATCTATCCGCTTATCCAGATCCTGAGTTGATCACCTGGGATCCTCTTATTCCTGAGCTATAAAAACACCAACACTATATCTCAAAAACTACAGTATAACTTGCAAGGCCGAATACCCATATTATCTGGAGTATTCCTGATCTCACCTTGCAGGAAAAATGCTTATGAGGAGGTACAACTGGGGTTTATAAATTAGAGAGAGTAACAAAAGGATTTGTATCCATCTCTTATAGTAGAACCAGAGGCAACTCAATGAAATTGGCTAGAAAGATTTAACAGGGACAAGGGAAATATTTCTTTAGACATTTTTAATAGGCTGCCCTGGAATGTGATGCTGGATACTGGTTTAGATGGCTTCAAAAGAGAATAGAATAGAATAACAGAGTTGGAAGGGACCTTAGAGGTCTTCTAGTCCAACCCCCTGCTTAGACAGGAAACCCTACACCACTTCAGACAAATGGTTATCCAACATCTTCTTAAAAACTTCCAGCGTTGGAGCATTCACAACTTCTGCAGGCAAGTTGTTCCACTGATTAATTGGTCTCACTGTCAGGGAATTCCTCCTTAGTTCTAAGTTGCTTCTCTCCTTGATTAGTTTCCACCCATTGCTTCTTGTCCTACCCTCAGATGCTTTGGAGAATACCCTGTTTCCCCTAAAATAAGATATCCCCTGATAATAAGTCCAATCAGGCTTTGGAGTGCATGCGTTAAAATAAGCCCTCCCTGAAAATAAGCTCTCCCTGAAAATATTTAAACGCATGTGCAGCTGGTCCCTGCCATTTCCTATGGTTAGGGTTAGGGAGACAGAGCTGGAGATCAGGTAAGACGGCATCTTGTTCCATGTGCCCCAAAGTAATAAGACATCCCCCAAAATAAGGCCAAGCACTTATTTCGGGGTTCAAAAAAATATAAGACAGGGTCTTATTTTTGGAGAAACATGGTAGTTTGACTCCCTCTTCTTTGTGGCAGCCCCTGAAATATTGGAACACTGCTATCATGTGCTCCCTAGTCCTTCTCTTCATTAAACTAGACATACCCAGTTCCTGCAACCGTTCTTCATATGTGCAACCGTTCTTCATATGATGTTAGACAAATTCCTAGAGGGCTCTGGAATTTATCAATAACTAGGTGGATCAATACCGGATGTGGAGTTCATCTTCTACAGCTAGATGTAGAGGTTGGTGGAGAGGAAGGTGGCCATGTTCTCTTGTTTGTGGGCCTCCAAGATTGTTGTGGCCCACCAGCGGCCTGGGCGGATTGTGGCTGATCCTGACAAGGAGAAGGCTGGTGTGGGGTCGCGCCAGCAGTCTGTGCAGCCGGCGCTTGCGTCGGACAGCGAGGAGGCTGAAGAGGATGTGGTGCCAGAGGCAGAGACTCAGCCAGGGCCTTCAGAACCTCCAGAGGTTTCTTCAAGTGGAGAGAGCGAAGTGGAGGAGCCTCTCCTCAATGTTCGAGCATGCAGAGCTGCCAAAAGGCAGGAGTGGCTACTCAGGAGGAGGAGGAGGTCTCCTCGAGAGTAAGGTTTGAGGATAATTGGCCACTCCCTTAGCCTATTTAAGTCGCACGCAGATAGTAATTTCTTGCTGGAAACAACGTGTAATTATTACAGAGCATTTTGGAGAGTGAGTGTCTTATTGTATCTTGTTTTCTGGGCTGGTTGCCAACCTTTGCCAGACTTTGTTTATTCTTGGTACGTTATAACTTTGATAAGGATCGTTGGTGTGTGTCACAATCCTTGGGAATCTGGAGCTGGGGCAGAACAAAGATGGCATCTGATGGTCTGGAGACATGGGACAGAATGTCAACTCGATAGGCATAGTGCCATTCCCTGCGTTTTCATCAAGAAGATTGACAGCTTCCCGACCGAAAGCTGGGTAAGAGAAACATATTGAGAGGAAGGAGTGCACCTCGGAGGAGATAACATTCTAAACTTTATCCTCCTGCAAAGCTGTAAGTTAAAAAACAAAAAAACCCCAAACCCATCTGGAGCTTTTTTTTGCTCCATTAAGCATCAGTCTTCTTGATTAGCATTTACATTGAAGGAAAGTGATGGGTTCGGGGGAGGGAGTCTAATTTAAATATCAAAGTTCCTTCAGCATAAATGGAATAAATTACAGGTGCACTGCTTTGCAAATCCCTTGGCGATAACTCTTTAACGTTGAAGGGTTGTGACAACATGACTTGTTCCTTGGCTGGAGAGGCACATTGGCAAGAGGGTCTCTGTTGTTTCCATCCTTCCGGGCGCCTGCCTGAAAACAAAACACCCACCCACCCACCCCCCAATTCCACAATACCAAGAATCTGTGCTTTAGCTTCAAAGGGTTTGTCTCATGCTAATATCCTTTAAGTCGCCTCTGATTTACTGTAAATTGTTGCTGAGACAGGCATACTTTCGTCAATGGTAGCTTCATTCAAACAACAAAGTGATTTTTTTGTTGTTGAGAAAGTTGCCTTGTTTTGAAGATACCTTGAACTGGTACAACGGGAGCTGATCCGTGTTTTTGGAAATAAGGCATGTGTTAACAGCAATGTTGGGTTGCCTGTATCGGAATGTAAATGAGAAGGTATTAATGTTTTTCTGCCTGTTTACCATCTATCCATCTTCTCCTTGTAGGCGAAAACATGAAGATAGAAGTCTTTTCCTTTGATCTGCTTGCAACCAAGAAGGGCTTTGCACAGAAAATAACCTTTGTTGTCATTTTTTCCCCCCTGTGGGCACTCTGGCACACGTTAAAAATGAAATTTTGTTGCCTGCTTTCAAAAGTGTACACGTACGTAGCACACATATAGATATGCTATATACATACATATGTGTATTGTTGTTGTTGTTAGTTGTGAAGTTGTGTCCGGCCCATGGACAATGTTTCTCCAGGCCTTCCTGTCTTCTACCATCACCCGGAGTCCATTTAGGCTCACGCTGACTGCTTCAGTGGCTCTATCCAGCCACCTCATTCTCTGTCGTCCCCTTCTTCTTTTGCCCTCAATCTTTCCCAGCATTAGTCTCTTCTCCAGTGAGTCCTTCCTTCTCATTAGGTGGCCAAAGTATTTGAATTTCATCTTCAGGATCTGGCCTTCTAAAGAGCAGTCAGGGTTGATCTCCTCTAGGACTGACCGGTTGGATCGCCTTGCAGTCCAAGGGACTCGCAGGAGTCTTCTCCAACACCATCGTTCAAAGGCCTCAATTCTTTGGCGCTCGGCCTTCCTTATGGTCCAACTTTCACAGCCATCCATTGCAACTGGGAAAACCATCACCTTGACTATACGCACTTTTGTTGGCAGGGTGATGTCTCTGCTTCTTAGTATGCTGTCTAGCTTTGCCATGGCTTTCCTCCCCAGGAGCAAGCGTCTTTTAATTTCTTGGCTGCAGTCCCCATCTGCGGTGATCTTGGAGCCCAGGAAAATAAAATCTGTCACTACCTCCATTTCTTCCCCATCTATTTGTCAGGAATTGAGAGGGCCGGGTGCCATGATCTTAGTATTTTCTTAATATTGAGTTTCAAGCCATCTTTTGCACTCTCCTTCTTCACCCGCATCAAGAGGCTCTTTAGTTCCTCTTTGCTTTCTTCCATTCATATGCGTATACCTACACCCTGACACATAAATACATATAAACATTCCAATAACATTGGGATTATGAGCGCCCAGAAGAGGTAACCATGATGAGTAGGCTATTGAAAAGGAATCAGACTAAATGGGAACATAGAACAGTAGAGTCGGAAGGGACCTTGGAGGTCATCTAGTCCAATTCTCTGCTCGAGCAGGAGATCATATACCATTTCAAACAAATGGTGGTCCAGTCTCTGTTTGAAAGCCTCTGGCAACGTTCGAGACAGCACACCGTTCACAGCGGCCACAATGCGCCGTTTCAGAGTTGCCACATACGCGTAGGGGGAGGGTTATGCATGGGGCCAAAAATTTATTTATTTATTTATTACTTACTTACTTACTTACTTACTTACTTACTTATATGCCGCCCTTCTCTCGAGGGACTCGGGGCAGCTTACAGAAATTAAGACAATAAAAATGGTAAAACAGTAAAAATAACTACACAGACAATCAATTTAAAATCCATCCAATTAAAATCACCCATCAGATCAGCAAATTTGTTGGAAAAGCCATGTCTTCAGCTCTTAGCGGAAAGAGCGGAGGTCGGGAGCTGTCCGGAGCTCCATGGGTAACCCATTCCAGAGGGTCGGTGCGGCCACAGAGAACGTCCTCATTTTGGGTGCCGCCAGCCGACATTGTCTGGCCGATGGCACCCGGAGGAGGGCAGTCCTGTGTGAGCGCACAGGGCGGTGGGAGGCAGGCAGAAGGTGGTCCTGTAAATACGCCAGACCCATGCCATGTAGGACTTTATAGGTAAGTACCAGCACCTTGAAGTGAATCCGAAGGACCACCGATAACCAGTGCAGCTCGTGCAGGAGAGGTGTTACACAGGAGTAATGGGAAGCTCCCATAACAACCCACGTGGCTGCATTCTGGACCAGCTGGAGCCTCTGGGTACACCCCAAGGGCAGCCCCATGTAGAGGGCATTACAGTAGTCAAAACGAGACACAAATGGGTGTTGGGTGATGGGACTCATGCTGGGAGAGGAGCCTGGAAGGCAAGCCAACTGAGGTCGGTTCAGATGCCATCCAGATCTGCAGAGTACTTGCTGGAGCCAGCCAGAGAGCAACCAGGAATGGGAGGGTGGAGCGTGCTGAGTCTGTATAGCCAGCTGGCTAGCAGAAGCCAGTTATGCTGGCTAAAAACCTCTTTGACTCTGTTGTTCACAACGTGCCAAGCTGAGACTCCAGTAAAGAGACCCCATTCTACTCACAGTGTGGCCTCTTCTTGTGCTGGCTTGGTTTGGAACTGGGACAGCCTCTAGTGATGGAGCAGCCACAACTTCTGAAGGCAAGCAGTTCCACTGGAGAAAGGAATTGTATTCCCCTAAGAGAAATGGACATTCTCAACTTGAAGATGGTTAATGGGGCCTACAAGTGGGAAGTCTCTGATTTATTTATTTATTTATGTAGAAGGTTTATCTAGCTGCCCACTCACCCTCCGTTGAGCTGGTGGGGAATTGCTGAGGGCAAGCATGAGTTGTACTTGTTTTTTATGCTGTGCAGAGGTAGAATTCCTTACTTCCATCCATCTATCCATCTGTCCATCCATCCATCCATCCATCCATCCATCCATCCATTGATCCATCCATTGATCCATCCATCCATCCATCCATCCATCCATCCATCCATCCATCCATCCATTGATCCACCCATCCATTGATCCATCCATCCATCCATCCATCCATCTACCCATTGATCCATCCACCCATCCACCCATCCATTGATCCATCCATCCACCCATCCATCCATCCATCCATCCATCCATCCATCCATGATGGGCAGTGGTTAGAATGCAGTATCGCAGGCTAATTCTTCCCTCTGCCAGCAGTTCGATCCTCACCAGGCTCAAGGTTGACTCAGCCTTCCATCCTTCCGAGGTCGGTACAACGAGGACCCAGATTGTTTTTTTTGGGGGGGGGGCAACGTACTGACTCTGTAAACTGTTTAGAGCGGGCTGTAAAGCACTGTGAAGAAGTGGTGTATAAGTCTAAGGGCTATTGCTATTGCTATAATGGTGGCAAAAAAGGCCATAACATTGGGCAAAACTCTTAGCAATGGAAATTCTGTTCCCACGTGCAGGCCATAAGTCGAGGACTACCTGCAACGTTGGTGAAATAAGCATGAAAATCTGCCCACCTGTTCTTTCCACGGGCTGAGCAATGGTGAGCTGTGCTCGGAGAAAACCTGACGCTCCAGTGTGTGGTGAATTTTCTCCCTTGCTCTTTCATCTTTCGCTCCATCCATCTGACAGGATGGCTTGATGGTGACGCTCGACAGAAAACCTTTTATCTTCTCCGAACACCCAAGGTGCTCCTACTCTACAGTTAAATATTCATAAGGAAAAATTAATAAGTAGCAATGCATGAAATGTTTGACTTGTCCATGATATGCAAATCATACGTTTCCATTTTGTTTATTTTATGGGCAAAGGGGAGGAGGGAGGGGGAGGGGTCACCCCGAGTCTCATAACTCAGAGCAACATTTTCAAGGCAGACCCTGACTGACTCGCCTCCTTCCACCTGTCCCTAATCTATCGAGCGTATTTATTACTTCTCCCCACTCCTTCTCCCTACCCGAGCCAAGCTTTCCCGCCGAAATAAAATGTGGAGGAAAAAAAAATGTGCATTAGAGACAGAGAGCAGCAATCTTGACTGGCTGGGATCTGTTGAAAATCATACGCGGCACTACATTTCATACCCAGGGTCAGATTAAAGGTATTAATAACAAAACATGGCCCGATGGCTGAGGATTTATAGGAAATAGCTTTGAAATCAAACGGTATTGAGAGAACTGCCTAGGACTAAATTGGAGACGCGACGTGAATTCTAAGAATCTGGTTCAAAGAGGTGGAAGGGAAGAGGCCCAGTGCTACTTTCCCCGTGGCATGAGTGTGCCCACACCCGCACACTCAGCCATCCCGCGCATAAATTCTGGCACACAATCTTGCATGGGATGGGGAGATTTAAACGGAATCTTGCTTTTGCTCAAAAGAGCAGCTGTATTACAGCCAGAGGAGCGTGTCAAAACTCCCTCCCTTGTAAGAATGGAACACCAGAAATCGTTTTGCTTAATCTTAATCACGGCGCTGTCAGAATTTGTAAAAGGACAGTGCTAAAATCATCTTCAGGAGTGCTGGCTAATCTTGACAGCTAAGCTCGGTATCTGAACAACACTGAGAGAAGTTTTTTTTTTCCTTTTTTCAAAATTCCATCCAATTCCACCCAGCTGCTCTTTCTCTGTTTTGTTGAACATCTACCCATCCATAGTTTGCTAAACTTCAGGGGAATAAATATTAACGGTTAAGCTTCCGTCGCAGCAACAGCAACAACAGCAACAACAACAAAAAAGGCTTGTTTTGAATCATGAGAACCTAAAGTAACACCAGGAACACGATGGCTCAAGGGTGAAAGATGCTGCGCTTGTCAGCTGGAAACCTGACAGCCAGGCGTTTGTGACCCGAGTGCCATGTGATGGGGTGAGCTCCTGGTCCTTGCTCCTGCTCCTGCCCACCCAGCAATTCAAAAGCATGCAAATGCGAGTAGATAAATAGTGTTCTGACCCAACTCCCCAAATACGACAAACCCTCTGATGTGAACTCAAAAGATTCTTTTATTAGGGATGCCGGCAGTCCTGGCAAAACATTTCTCTTGCAGGCTAACAAGTCTGTCCATCTGGAAGGTGAATAGTTGTCTGCCACACCTATTCATCTCCGCCCCCTGGCTCTTGCTCTTCCTTGCCCAGGATCGGCCCATAGATTTCCACTGCTCTCCTCTCTTCTGTCTTCTGCGCGTCCGCACATCAGACCCGGCTTTTTTTCTTCTCCTTCATCAACCACCTCCAGACCTGGGGGCTGTTGACTCTCCATCTGAGGCAGTGGTGAAATCCATTTTTTTTTACTACCGGTTCTGTGGGTGTGACTTGTTGGACGTGGCAGGAGCAGGGGAAGGATACTGCAAAATCTCTATTCCCACCCCACTCCAGGGGAAGGATACTGCAAAATCCCCATTCCCATTCCACTCTGGGGCCAGCCAGAGGTGGCATTTGCCGGTTCTCTGAACTGCTCAAAATTTCCACTACCGGTTCTCCAGAACCTGTCAAAACCTGCTGGATTTCACCCCTGATCTGAGGGCTGATAGATGGCCCAGGCTCCGCCTCTCTCTCTCTCTCTCTCTCTCTCTCCCTCCCTCCCTCCCTCCCTCCCTCCCTCCCTCTGCCAGCTCCATTCCCTTTTCCCCCTCGGAGCTCTCAGGTTGCCTTGATGCTGACCCTGACTCCCACACCTCCTCCTCTTCCTCCTCTGATTTGGCTGCTGGAGGGGCCAGTGGCCGATAGACCACAACAAATAGGTACCACTTTGGTGGGAAGATAACAGCGTTCCATGCGCCTCAGCATGTAGTCATGCTGGTCACATGACCACGGAAATGTCTTCGGACAATGCTGGCTCCTTCGGCTAAGAAACGGAGAGCAACATATGGGAGACCCACAATCAACAGCTCATGGCCACTTTCCTCTCCACCAATCTCTGCATGTAGCTGCTAGCATGTAAAAGATTACCATTCACACCTGGAAGCAGTAGTTAAGTATTAATTCAAAACTAGTTATTGGTAGGTTTCGGAGTCCTCTGGGAATTTGTCTCTGTTGAATATTAACACTGTCCATTTTGAATACATAGTGGAAAGAGGAAACTTGGGAATGCGATATCCACTTCTTCTTCTTTTTTTAGAGTGAAAAATGTTGTCCAGGAATCAATAGGTCCCATATGTCTTGTTGAATGTGTTTCTGCTTTTTATTGCAGCTGTAGTATTCCTTGGGTTAGCATCTCAGATTTATAGATATCCAAATGCATTGGGGAATGCTTCTTGCCTGGAAACTCTTAACACCATCTAATTTCTACCAAATGAAGGATTCCCTAGAATTGATCCTGATAATACCAGTCTGTGGACTCCTACGACCAATTTAAAAGATGGTCTGATAAATACCCTGTTTCCCCGAAAATAGGATCCAACCGGAAAAATAAGTCCTAGCGTGATTTTTCAGGATTATAAGCTCTACCACCAAAATAAGCCCCAGTTAAGATTGTCAGCCAGATGGATGCATTTAGTACCGTATTTTCCCCCAAAACAAGACCTACCCAGAAAATAAGCCCTAATGCGTCTTTTGGAACAAAAATTTATATAAGACCTGGTCTTATTTTCGGGGAAACATGGTACAGGCAGTCTTTGACTTACAGCCATTTGTTTAGAGACTGTTCGAAGTTACAATGGTACTGCAAAAAGTGATGCATGACCGTTTTTCTTGACCATTGCAGGATCCCTATTGTTCTGCCCCAGCTACAGACCCCAAAGAACACAGCACACACAAAGTCTGTACAAAACTTAAATTTACTACAATAACTCAGTCTTTTCCAAACAAAGGCTGTTAATAAACTTTCTTAACAGCCTACAAGAAACCAAAGATAAAGTAATCACAATCTTACTAAGGTTGGCAGAAAGCCCAGAAGCAATTTGCAGAGAATCCAGACGCAAAGGAGAATGAACTAAAGTTGTTCCCTACAAATTGCTTTGGTTGGTGTTCCTCCTTAAATAGGCTAAGGGAGTGGCCAATTAGCTCCAAGCCTTACTCTTGAGGAGACTTCCTCCTGAGGAGCCACTCCTGCCTTTTGGCAGCTCTGTGCGCCCGTGCATTGAGAAGAGGCTCCTCCTCTTCTTCCTCTTCACTTAAGGGAGCTTCTGGAGGTTCTGAAGGCCCTGGCTGAGTCCCTGCCTCTGGCACCACATCTTCTCCAGCCTCCTCACTGTCTGATTCGAGCACCAGCTGTACAGGCTGCTGGCGCAGCACCACATCAGCCTCCTCACTGTCAGAGTCAGCTACTAGCTGCACAGGCCGCTGACGGGCCACAACATCTGTGGTCACATGATTAAAATCCAGTAGCTTGGCAACTGGTATCTATTTATGACATTTGCAGCCTCCCTGGGTCACGTGATCAATTTTGGGGACCTTCTGACAAGCAACATCAACATCTCTTAAACCACGTGTTACTAATATAACAAATGCAGTGATTCGCTTACCCACTATGGCAACAAAGTTTGTAAAATGGGGGGAAATTCGCTTAACAATGATCTCAACAGAAATTTTGGGTTCAATTGTGGTCCAACAGTAACAGAGTTGGAAGGGTCCTTGAAGGTCATCTAGTCCAATCCCCTGCTCACACAAGAGACCTCTACTAGGGATTCAAATCGCCGAACGGCCGACCTTTCCGATTTACAAGCTCAGTGCCTTAGCCACTGAGCCATCTACTACCTGTACTTTGCCATCCAACAAACCCAGAAGAAAGTTTTGGAGTGTTGTATTAACCTGGTTTGTATTCTTTGAATCTATTCATCAGTCATGGTATTTTCATTACGGGTGATGAAAAAAGCTGCTTTTGAACAATTATGTTTTGCCACCAATCGTAAACATGAAATTGTTGCAGGAATTGGGGGATGACTAGTCTATACAAAAGAAGGAGTAGGGGTGACCTGATAGCAGGGTTCCAGTATTTAAGGGGCTGCCACAAAGAAGAAGGAGTCAAGCTATTCTCTGAAGCACCTGAAGGCAGGACAAGAAACAGTGGATGAGAATTAATCAAGGAGAGAAGCAACTTGGAATTAAGGAGAAACATCTCAACAGTAAGAACAATTAACCAGTGGAACAGCTTCCCTTCAGAAGTTGTGGGTGCTTCATCACTGAAGGTTTTTTAAGAAGAGACTGGGCAACCACTTGTTTCAAATGGTATGGGGGTCTCTTGCTTGGGCAGGGGGTTGGACTAGAAGACCTCCAAGGTCCCTTCCAGCTCTATTCTGATTGATTGATGAATGGTTTTTGAAATTGTCGCTACAAAGAGCAGATGCGTGATCCTGCTGAGGATGAAAAGTGAGCTTTCCATGGTACTGAAAAAATAATAATAAAAGATTAGAATTGGTGATCGTACCTGGAATATTCCGCATATGCAAAATGTCTTTTGTCCCATTGAGGATATTCTTCCCAGTATGACATTAGCTAAAAAAAGGTAAACCATAAGAAAATAAATCTATTTATTATCCTAGGGAGAACAATAAGCTAGAAGGTTGAATGAAAGTCAGCAGGGAGGTGCCAGATAAATGTGGCTCCCCATTGCAAACATTAGCAAGGAATCCTGTAATTAGAGAGAATAACTTATTGGAGAAAAAGACAATTATTACCTTCTTCCTAGCCCCTCTGTTTTGTTTTAAACATGAGGCTGATTTCGATAGGGAAAGAGGAACACTTGAAGCAGACTTCAAAGGCATGTTGCATTAAAAGGAGCAAAACTCCAGAAAAAAAAAAGGTTGGTGTTGAATATTAACCGTGACAAAGATTAAAGTATCATAAAATGTAGCCATTAAGCCAGCATTTTCCACCCAGACAGCGCTGCATGTATATGGAATCCGTTCTGTAAAATCCCTCTATTTACTCTCTAATGCTGCAATCTCAGCTGAAGAGGATGAAATATAAACCCAAAGCAAAGACGAGCTTTTCAGAAAAAAAAATGTTCTTGCTGGACCATAAGGGAAAGGCTGGGGGAAGGCTTGAATTGAATTTTTGACTCTTTCAAAGGAGTTAAGGAGTGAAGCAGCTACGTTAGCACGTCATCCCACTTCTGAAAATGGACGGATTTCGCAGTCAAATTCTGAGCAGGTGTCCCATGCCGTTGTGGTTTTGTTCTTTCTGCTTGTTCTGTCCCCGGCTCACACACGCACACCAGCAGTCGACCAAGAGTTAAAATAAACCAGCAGACAAGAATTTCCTTTGATAACAGAATTGGCAGCAACCCAGTGGCTGCTTGCCACAAGTTTTTACTTACAAAGGGAGGTTTTTTCTCCTCCGAAACATCAAAGTAAGTCCACAAAAGCCAAAGAATAGTCAAGTCCAGTCCAAAAATCAATCCAAGCAGAGCATATAACAAAATTCCAGAAATGCAGAATGACTTGCTAGCTTTCAGCTTTGTTCGTCACAAGGCTTGACTAGCTACCACACCCCCTTTTATCCCCTGTGGGGTGTGGTCCAGTGACTCAGCTTAATCTCTGGCACACCTCTTCCTCTGCTGCGCACGCTGTCCAGCCAAGACTAATCTCCATCGCTGTCCAACTGCGGCTGCTCCGAAGTGCCTGGCCCCTGGCCTATCTCTTGGCCTTCGGAGGACACCTGAGGCATTGCCAGGGAGGAGGGTCCTGGAGAGGGAGGCCTTGCCAACTCCTCTCCTTCACTTTCAGAGTCTTCTCCCTCTGATAAGACAGGCTCGGGGGTTGGAGTCACAACACTGCTCTAGAATGACCTCCCAAAATGGTTTTTCTGAAAATAAGTTAAGGGTAGACTTTTATGCGTGAGATATATCTTTAGTTCCTAAGAAAAGGTGGGTCATACATGCAATAAAATACAAACATCAAATGTTAGATAGTTAGTGATAGAATCAAAATTAGAGCCGAGGTGGCGCAGTGGTTAGAGTGCAGTACTGCAGCTACTTCAGCTGACTGCTAGTTCAGCAGATCAGCAGATCAAATCTCACCAGCTCAAGGTTGACTCAGCCTTCCATCTTTCCGAGGTGGGTCAAATGAGGAGCCAGATTGTTGGGGGCAATGTGCTATTTAGTATACTGTCAATTGTTGTAAGCTGCCCAGAGTCCTCGGAGAGTGGGCGGCATAGAAATATGACTAATAAATAAATAAATAAAATCACGGGAAGGGTTTTAGTGCTACTTTATAATACCTTGAGAAGACCACACTTCGAATATTGCATCCAGCTTTTGGTCGCCACGAGATAAAAAAATGTTGATTCTCTAGAAAGAGTGCAGAGAAGAGCAACAAAGGGGATTAGTGGACTGGAGGTTAAAACATATGAAGAACGGTTACAGGAATTGGGTATGTCTAGTTCAATGAAAAGAAGGATTGGGGTGACATGATAGCAGTGTTGCAATATTTGAGGGGCTGCCACAAAGAAGAGGGAGTCAACCTGTTCTCCAAAGCACTTAAAGGCAAGACAAGAAGCAATGGGTGGAAATTACTCAAGGAGAGAACCAACTTAGAACTAAGGAGAAATTTCCTACAGTGAGAACAATTAACCAGTGGAACAACTTGCCTCCAGAAATTGTGAATGCTCCAACACTGGAGGTTTTTAAGAAGACATTGGACAACCGTTTGTCTGAAACGGTATAGGGCCGTGATGGTGAACCTATGGCACGCGTGCCACAGTGGGCACACATAGCCATATCAGTGGGCACACCAACTCAGTTCTGGCATGCATGTGTGCACCGGCCAGCTGATTTTTGAGCCTTTCGGTCCCACCAGAAGTAGGGAAACAGGCTGTTTACTGCCTCCGGAGGGCTGGGGGGAGGGGGAGGCCTGTTTTTCTTTCTCACCTGGCTCCAGATCCTCTCTATGCATCTGGGGAGGGCAAAAACAGCCTTCCTCACCACCTCGGAGACCCTCTGGATTCCTGAAACAGCCCATTTCCCGGTTGGACAGGAAGTGACGTTTGTTGCTGTCCCCAGCCTCCAGTGACTCCTAGAGGGCTCTGGAGGCTGGGGACAGCAAAAAAGTCACTTCCTGTCCAACTGGGAATTGGGAAATGGGCTGTTTCTGGAGGGTCTCCAAGGGAGTGGGGAAGGCTGTTTTTGCCCTCCCCCAGATGCATAGAGAGGATCTGGAGCCAGGTGAGAAAGAAAAACAGGCCTATCGGGCAATCACGTGTCAGGAGGGGGAAGGGGGATTGCACGCACATGTGCAGGGCAGGGTGCATAGAATTATGGGTGTGAGCACGCATGTGCGCGAACTTCCCCTGCCCCCCCTCCTAGCACGCGATGGCAAAAAGGTTAGCCATCACTGGTATAGGGTCTCCTACTTGAGCAGGGGGATCAGAATAGAAGACCTCCAAGGTCCCTTCCAACTCTTATTGTAAGTTTATTTATTTATTTATTTTATTAGTCATATTTCTATGCCGCCCACTCGCTGAGGACTCTAGCCGGCTTACACCAAAGACCGTATACTAAATAGCATATGGCCCCCGACAATCTGGCTCCTCATTTGACCCACCTCGGAAGGATGGAAGGCTGAGTCAACCTTGAGCCGGTGAGATTTGATCCGCTGATCTGCTGAACTAGCAGTCAGCTGAAGTAGCTGCAGTACTGCACTCTAACCCCTGCGCCACCTCGGTTCAGTGGATATAAGGTGAATATTATGCCGTCCACAGTAAGATTTGGTTTGCTAAATGGGGAATATCCATTATCCCTGTGAACAAATTTCTGGAGAACCAGTTTCACCATCCTTGTTATGGGAATCATATAACAAGAGAACGACTATTGCTAGACTTAATTTCCCACAGTCCTCTGTAATTTGCTGCTGAAATGGTTTTCTTAGGCAACTGCTTTAAGCAAGGCAGAGTGAAGACAGAAGGACGGAGAGATGTATACCTCCACCAATCTCTTTTATTAGGCTGCTAACAGCAGCTAGGCAGCCATAGTTGATATTTGTGGCTGGGAACCATGTGTTGGAGAACAGTTTTTGCCTTAATTCAGCTTTGGCTTTGAGCAAACTTCAACGAACAACTCAGAATACTTCTTAGATTATTTCAGCAATAAACTTTTAAAAGGGATCTGTTTTATCCCAGATAGAAAGCTCAGCTATTGTGAAGTTGGAAAATAATTCTATTTGCTTTGAATGGCAGACAGTAAAGTCTATTGAACTCCATGAGACATGAGTTGATATGTATAGGATTACTCTGTTGACCTTTGGCTTCCAACTTGGCTTCAAAAAAACAGAATGATTTCATGTCAGGCTCCAAAAAACCCAAGAAAGACAATGTGGAGCTCCTAGGCAGATTTCTTTATTGTTTCTAATCTATAGACAGAAAGCTTGCCAAAGAAAAGAAGACTTTTTGCATCTCCTGTAGGCTCTGTATCCAATGACCTCTACATGGTTGAACTGGTGATGGATATACCACCGTTTTAAGCAAGCCTGTTCTTCTAGCCTGGTGATGGATATACCACCATTTTTGCATTCTTCTTGTTTCCCTTCTTACAATTTATCTCTTTTCCTGGTAAGGGAGCCATTATTTAAGAGCGGGAACTTCAGTTCCAGGAAGGCACTGGATAATTCTGCAGAAAAGCATACTCAATGCAAATAGCCAACATTGGAAGATTGGCACGGCATATAAATTTCTATTATAGATCAAGATTGCCTTGTCATTGTCAAAGCAATTTGAGTTAGCAGATCATGTGTGATTAGAATAGTGTTGCTCAGACCATGGACTGGCCAAGGGACAAATTTAAGATTTCAATATGAACTTTTATCTTAAAAGAAAGAACTCTTGGTTACTAGAATCTCAGTTATCTGACACCACTAAATTGCAAATAAAATTTGAAGGACCTATTTTAAATTAATTCTCCATTTTTTGTTCCTCCAATGGATTTGGAGTCAATTGACATCTTTAATGGTAGTCCCTGCCAAAGGACTGTGCCTACCCAGGGCTCTACTTACCTTTACTACCGGTTCTCAATGGGATTGCGCACACTTGCATTGCTTGTGCATGCGCCTTGCTTCTGCCGATGATGACATCTGGGGCAGTGGTCGGGGCATCCCGCCAGTTTAACTACCGGTTCTTGCAAACCGGTCTGAACCGGGGGCAACCCACCACTGTGCCTACCGTATTAGGCAGTTTTATGTTGCATACATCTCAGTTTTATCAAAATAGACTTACATGCATCTTAGTTCCTTTTCTAAAGGCAGATCAAAGGTTGCACATATCCCTAAGGGGGAGTTTTACACTGTATGGGTGCAATACAACCACAATTGAGCCCAACATTTCTGTTACTAAAGGAGACAGTTAAGTGAGTGTTGCTCCATTTTACGACCTTTCCCCCCCAGTTTTAAATAAATCACTGTAGTTGTTAAGTTAGTAACATGGTTGTTAAGTGAATCTGGCTTCCCCAGATGGGACAGCGACATCGCCAGACGCTTCTTTTTGAAGCGCCAGCCCAGGGCTCCGTAGAACCGCAAAGAACAGCGACTATCAGCTGTCTTGCGGTTTGAAAACTTTCCCCCTGGTATGAGGGGGGAAAGTGAGTAGACGGGTGGGGTAGAGCTCCCTGAAAGTGCCGGATTTCACACATAACCTGGCGCTTGAAGATGAGAGCTCCCCGTTAAGCCTGTCAGTACTCCGGACCCTGGATGCCTCTGCTTTGCAGAGCTAGATGTCGTTAACCATTCCAGCACCAACTTTAAACAGATATTTTTTGAATCGAGCTGGCGGAGCACAAGCAGTATGAATCAAACAGCAAGTATTTTTTTTTCCTTTTAACTCCAAAGATTTACTTTCTTTAAAAGATTCTTCCTAAGCTGAAAGTGAAAGCAAGATGGCGTTTGAGTTTCAACGGGGCGTGAAGAAGTGAAAGCTAAAAGTAATTATTGACAAGCCCCTGTTTGAAACGTAAAACTCCTTTTTGAAAAGTGGATGTAATAAGAAAGGAATAATAATAATTGAAGCAGCAATACAAATTACAAATTGTAAAGGATTCCCTTTTTTTTTCTTCTTGAATCTCTTTTTTTCTTTTCTCTTCCCCCCTTTTTTTCTGTCCTTCTGGAAGGGAAGGAAGAAGGGGGGCAAGATGGCTGGGCTTTTTGAAAGTAAAGGAGGGTTATTTAACCCTCAATGGTCTGAATTTGAGGAAGCTTTGAGTTCAATTACCTCTGCTTTATTGAAAAGAATTGATACTATATTTCAAGTTTCTCAAGCTGGAAATAATGAAATACATGGAAATACTGAGTTGCAATCTAGCAGTGGGGGATTGAATGAAGAGTTGGGAGATGCAAAAAAACAACAACAGATTATAGCAGATTTTACTGAGGAGAGAAAGATGAATGTTGTGCAAAATAAGGAGCAAGAAGTGTTGCAAGGTGATGAAATTTTGGTTTCACGAATTTTTTTTTATAAAACTCAATCTGCACTTAAAGAGTTGTTTCCAGAAGAAGCTACATTTCTGCAAAAATTTTATAATATGCAATCCCAAAAACCGCAAAATTTTACTGGAGCTAAAAAAGGCAGAGGGATCAAAGTTAAGAAGAAAGTTCGTAAAAAGGAAAAGAAGAAAGACTGGAGAAATGGAAAATAACCCTGCTTGATGAGATGATGGTCCTTAAAAAGTATTGTTTAACTGTTTAAAGATTTTGAATTTTTTGGAAAAAGTTAGTAACATGGTTGTTAAGTGAATCTGGCTTCCCCATTGACTTTGCTCGTCAGAAGGTCATAAAAGCTGATCACAGGACCGCGAGGCACTGCAACCATCATAAATATGAGCCAGTTGCCAAACAGCCATGGGAATGTTGCAACAGTCGTAAGCGTGAAGCTATGATCGTAAGTCTTTTTTTCCAGTGTTGTTTGTAACTTCGAACAGTCCCTAAATGAATTTTGTCTCTAAATGGAAATTAAGGCTACCTGTACATTGGGGTGATCTGAAGATGTAAGGTTATTTGTTTCCATGCAGTGCTGCATCCTAGCGTGATTATGGGTTTCCATTAGGAGGCTCAACTGCAAAACTTGCAAAAGGACTGAGGAACGGAAGACTGCCCCATTCAGATCAATGAACGTTAGATGCAAGTAAGCATGAGAAGGATTTGGGTATTGATGTCTTCCCCAAGGGCTTTCTTTGCATTTGGACTCCCCAAGTACCAAATCCACCTGCATAAATGACATCGATGGCCCAGATGATAAACAGAAGTGACAATCTGAAAGCTGGGCTGCCAATAAAAAATGCGCCTTGAAATCGTAGCCGGCTGCATATCTTAAGACTTGTTCCCAGCCTCCAGAGCCATGGCAGGGATTTGTAAACAGACTTTCATATCAAGTGTCAACGGGTCAAATTCTGCTGTTATCGGGAAAACTCCCCACGGCGGTAAGACGGGTCAGGATGGTGGCCCCTCGCTCAATTGGAAGAAAGTCAATTGATGGTGATTGAAGAACTGGGCCGGTTAGGGATCACGAAGCTGGCTGTAATTAATTTATGAGGCCATTCCGCTTCAAACCGCTTTCTGTTAAATGACATGAAGGATACTGCGGTGGAGTCAGGATTTAAAGGAGCAAGACTAGATGTTGCAATTGCTTTCAAAGAAGAGCCTGCCATTTCTGTTCTTTGGTCTCATATCCTGCTCCAGGTTCATTTTGAGATTAGATAGATAGATAGATAGATAGATAGATAGATAGATAGATAGATGATAGATAGATAGATAGATAGATAGATGATAGATAGATAGATAAATAGATAGATGATAGATAGATAGATAAATAGATAGATGATAGATAGATAGATAAATAGATAGAGATGATAGATAGATAGATAGATAGATAGATAGATAGATAGATAGATAGAT
>WNWU01000119.1:32405-45974 GCA_012654045.1 Ptyas mucosa | reverse complement strand
ATCTATCTATCTATCTATCTATCTATCTATCTATCTATCTATCTATCTATCATATCTCTCCATCTCTCATCACCCTCTGTCTTCAATAAATCAAATTTATATGGCTGCCCATCTCAACTGAAGTGACTCTGAATGGCATTCAACCATCAAATAAAGCAAGAGTATAACAGCAAGCTTTCTTAAAAGCAATAATTGTAAACAAACATTGTAAACGATCATTGATAGCCCCCCTTGAGACTGAATGGAAGTGTAAGAAGTAGCACCTTTGGGGTTTACCTGTTCATTGGTGATGGTTGAAGTGAAATGAAGATATTGGAGAAAGAGGAAGGGACAGGTGTGTGTAGATGTAGACCTGGATACCGTCACTTCTAGGACAGGGGATATGATGAATAGTTGGTTACTATAGTCTATGGAGATTCTCAGTCATCCAGGTCATGGTTGTCCCAAAGAGGCTTTTCCAAACGGCAACTGGACTTTGTTTTTCCTTGAAGACGTTTTGCTTCTCATCCAAGAAGCTTCTTCAGTTTTGAAGTTGGTTAGTTTCATCTTCCCAAGCCTATGGCTTCCTGTTGTGATTAGATGATGAAGATGACAGCTCTTCTACATGACTCTGCTTTGATTATTTTGGAAATTGTGTCATGAAAAAGCAATAACCAAGCAACTCTCCTCATCCTGAGGCATAACGTAGGCAATCCATTATATTCTTTGGACCTTAATTATATGCGTTTTCCCAACTCCTGAACTGGGTTTACAGCATGCATATGAAGTGTTTTCTCAGAAGCATAACCAACTCATGTCTAAGATATTTTTCACTGTCATTAGTCACTACTTTCCAATATTTTTTTCCCCAGTTATTCCAATCTCTTTTACTGAATTATGCATTCAGAGATCAGCTGTTCTTTTAGTTTTCTGTCTTAACTCTTTCTGAGTGAGGCACCAATTTGTGCATTTCATTGTTTTCTGATTTACGGTCTGTTCTTCGCAATATCTTTCACAACTGTGGTTTATAGATTTCTTTCCTACCTTTCTGATTACCAGTGTCAATTTGCTTAGCCCATTTGCATTATATTGTATAAATAAATCTTATTTGATTGGCTTCCTGTAAGCTGTGCAGATTGTTATGGTGGAGTGTTGTTTGATTGAGCATTGTGGTTCACCAAATAAAAGGGATATTTCATAGCGTGTCTCATCCGTCTCCTGGAATGGGGTTTCACAGCAGTAAAAGGCACAGGTGGAATCTGTGTAGGTAATTAGCATGGGACATGGCCAGACCGTCATATGCTCTTGCATCCTCAATCAGTTCTAGGGAAGGGGAAGCTGTTTTGCCATCTCTTTTCCCCAGCCTGCTTGATAGGCTGCTGTGATCCTAATGCTGCAGAATTAAACCCCCACAGGCAGCACCTCACAACTTATCAAATTATTTAGCCTCTGCACCTAAAAAGCTAAACAGACATTCTGTCTGTGTCTATCATCTATCTATCATCTGTCTGTCTATCTCTCTAATCTCTCTTCTATCTTTCCATCTCTCTCTCTCCCTCTCTTTATCTATCATCTGTTAAACTACTGAAGTTTGCAGACGACACAACAGTGATCGGTCTCATTTGAGACAACGATGAATCCACATACAGACGGGAGGTTGAACAACTAGCCTCATGGTGCGATCAGAACAATCTGGAACTGAACACACTGAAAGCCGTAAAAACGGTGGTAGACCATTAGGAGAAACCCTCCCATACTACCATCTCTTACAATACTAGATAACACAGTATCCACAATAGGGGCCTTCAAATTTCTAGGTTCTATCATATATCAAGACTTAAAATCTTGAATACAGAGCACAGATCATTGTTGGGTGACTTGGCACTTGGTGAGAGCATTCCAACTTCTTGGTGTTCTATCCATGAGGCTGCTCCATTTATAGTCTCCCGCGATTCTTTGAAAAAGGGTCAGATAGAAACATGATAAAAGTATTCTTTGAAGGCCATTGTTTACAAGGTTCTATGAATGGAAAGGCATCTATGGATCTTCCTTAGCACAGATGGGAATCCTCAGTGTTGTGACCTTGGTTTCTGGTCAGTTTCTTTATCCATATAGAATCGAATCGAATCGAATCGAATCGAATCGAATCGAATCGAATCGAATCGAATAGAATAGAATAGAATAGAATAGAATAGAATTTTTTATTGGCCAAGTGTGATTGAACACATAAGGAATTTGTCTTTAGTGCATAAGCTCTCAGTGTACATAAAAAGACAAGATACATTCATCAAAAATCATAAGGTACAACACTTAATGATAGTCATAGGGTACAAATAAGCAATCAGGAAACAATAGCAATATAAAAAGGATCCAAGCAACAAAGTCACAGTCGTGCCATCATAAGTGGAAGGAGACAGGTGATGGGAACGATGAGAAGATTAATAGTAGTGCAGCCTTAGTAAATGGTTTGACAGTGTTGAGGGAATTATTTGTTTAGCAGAGTGATGGCGTTCAAGAAAAAACTGTCCTTGTGTCTAGTTGTTCTGGTGTGCAGTGCTCTATAGCGTCGTTTTGAGGGTAGGAGTTGAAACAATTTATGTCCAGGATGTGAGGGGTCTGTAAATATTTTTACAACTCTCTTTTTGACTCATGCAGTATACAGGTCCTCAATGGAAGGCAGGTTGGTAGCCATTGTTTTTTCTGCAGTTCTAATTACCCTCTGAAGTAATAATTTACAAGCAAGACTTGGTTCCAGAGAGAATCAGGGTACGCTGGGAATGTTTAGAGGTATGCCATGAGCTACAGTGTGCCTGCAGGAATGTGCGTGTTTGTCCTTGTGTATTATATTTTTTGAATGCCCTCTACCATGAGCTCATTTTCAGATGTGAAATGCCATACACGGAAGTCAGTTTTCCTTTCTGTGCTCCGCCTCAAAATGACATTATTTATATATGCTTAGCATGGTAAGAGAGGTGTGAAATTTTTCCTTAGGGCTGTATGCAAAGTCTCTGTTTTTCACAGCAGGAGTGCAGCTTTCCATAGCTAATGTCTCGAACTGCCTTTTGTGTGTGTGTGTGTGTGTGTGGAAAATGTTGATCTGCACACACACTTCCTGTGTTCTTTCCCTTCTAAAAATGTGAGCTGTATTTACAAAATGTGAACCATTCATGTGGTGTGTTGTTTTCTATCTCCACCAATTGCTGATCGGTAGTTTTTGCAGGTGCTTTCACATTGGATTTCTTGCCTCGAGTAGCAGAAGCAGGAAAGCTAAATTGCAAGGTAATTTTATACAAACATTACCAATAGTTACTGGGCGAGAGATTGTGCTGAATGTCTGCTTTGTGGCAAAAGAAAACTTTTCTTTTGACGCAGACCAACCGTGATCTATTTCCCTCCCCCCCCTCTTTTCTCTTTTTACGTGATATATCTCACAGGGTGCCAAATGAGAGGCTTGCTGGGATATGAGAAGAGAAAATGTATTTATTAGTTTGGATTTAAAATAGTTACAGTCAGCTTTTAACTCTGAAATTCCTCAAAGCTTGCTCCTGCCTGTTGTTTATGGATAAAAGTGAATTGAGGTTTGTTGTATGTTGCTACAACGAGCCAGTTAGAAGGACCGATGCCTTAAGTTGAGTTGTATGATTTATTCTTTAGATTTATTTCCGGGAATTCATGGTGGAGTCTAAAGCACTGTCTACACCAGTATTTCTCAATCCTGACAGTTTTAAGATATGTGGACTTCAACTCCCAGAATTCCCAAGCCAGCGTGCTGGATGTGGAATTCTGGGAGTTGAAGTTCACCATCTTAAAACTGCTGAGGTTGAGTCACACTGGCCTACAACACTTTTCTCCTCCTTTAAAAAAAAAAATATCCTGAGAAGTAGGTTGAACTTCAAGAGAATGACTGAGCCAAAGACACCCAATATCTAAGGCTGAATTGAATTGAGTCTCCTCAGTTCTAGTCCAACATCAGATTCGCTACAACAGATTGTAGTGATGAATTAGCATTCATATAAAAGTATTTCTTTTGGGGTTCTCTACTCAACAGATAAAGAGTTCAAAAATAGAGAAAACTTTCAGATAATTTCAGTTAATCATTTTGCCACCTGTAGACTCAGCAGTGATAAGAATGTGTATCGGTATATTTCCACAATCCCATTTTGTATTAAAGCCTCTTCATATTTATTTTGTAAAATCTCTTTGCTGCATCAAATGGAAAACTATCACTGGCTCCCAGCTTGGTAAGAGTTGATAATTCTGTCATTGCTAAAGTTACCTGTGATGTTTTCTGTTTGAACAGAACTTTATTCCAAATTGATGAAATACATACTGTGTTTCCCCGAAAATAAGACCAGGTCTTATATTAATTTTTGCTCCAAAAGATGCATTAGGGCTTATTTTCTGGTTAGGTCTTATTATTTAGGGAAATACGGTACTAAATGTATCCATCTGGCTGACAATCTTAACTGAGGCTTATTTTTGGGGTAGGGCTTATATTATGAGCATCCTGAAAAATCATGCTAGGACTTATTTTCTGGATGGGTCTTACTTTTGGGGAAACAGGGTATATGGCAGGAGCCGGGGCGAGGACAGGAGCTCACTCCATAGCATGTCTCAAACCTGGGCTACCAGCTCTCCAGCTGACAAGCCCACTGTCTTAAACAATGAGCCACTGTGCTACCATCTCTCTCTCTCTCTCCCTCTCCCTCTCCCTCTCCCTCCCCCTCTCCCTCCCCCTCCCACCCTCTCCCTCTTTCCCTATTCCTATTCCTATCTCTATTTCTATCATCTCTATCTTTATCTCACTTCAGATTATCATTAACTTTACCATTATTTTATTGCACCCAAAGGCCTCTCTTTGTGGTGATTGTTAATCATTAGTTTAGATAATTAGGGATTAGAAGATGTAATGATTTTCATTTCTGAGTGCAAAGTCAATAGAGAATGTGTTTAAAGCTCAATGGGATGATGACATTAAAAAAACTGCAATCCCTATATACTAGATTTTAAAATTATGATGCAACATCTTTTTAATGCACAAAGAACTGCTTTGTAGACTTTTCAGCACTTCTGCTTTGGACAGCTCCCACTGAACGATTTGTCTGGGTCTAAAAGTCAAGATAAATACGCAATCATCTGTAGTTATTCTTATCAAACCACTTTTTCCCTTTAACCTCAGATCCGTGGCCTTTCCATTCATCTGCTTTTTGTCGTCGTTGTGATTAGATGCAATATTTTAGATCTGTTCCAAACCAGCATCTTGTAGATATGCTGGACTCCATCCCAGTCGGAAGAGTCATTTCCTGTGTTATTTGAGGATAATAATTCAATAATCTGCCAGACATCTCGTTGAGAAAGTTTGATTAATGAACCCAAGATGTAGAATCTTTTAGCTTTATACTTTATTATTCAGGAATAAGTATCACCCAGAACAAAATAATCTGTGTTGACTCGATAGATCTCAAATTGAACTGCAATATTTTTTGCTCGCTATCAGAGGAGAAAAAAAAGAGAGCAAAAAACCAGGTATTAAAATTTAGGGGAATTAAATACATCTTACAACATGCTTTAGTCACAGTCTCAGGGAAGAATTTTGAGTGGTTTGAATTTAATTTTAGTGGCTGGACACAAATAGAACATTAAATGTTGCCTACGGTTGACTGGTCTATTAAGTGGAGAGTTTTCAATTTTTTTTAAAAAATATATTAACACGTAATTATCATTTTAAAAGGTTGCTGTTACTTCTCTTGAAGAGAAATCTATGGAGAATTCTTTGAATCTTAATTTTGTGTTCAGCCACTTAATGTTTTGAAGATGAATCAGAAGTCCTGGTTTACTAAAGCATCTCCTTGAAGATTTGGTTAAAAGGGAAATAAATGCAGAACACAAGTGAGATATTGTGTGTATTTTTTTGCTATTACTCGCAGTCATTTATTTCATCAGATGATATTCCTTTGGCCATTTTTACCCACTTTTCCTTCAATGGTCCCAGTTAAGTAGGATATCATCTGCAGGTCGTTCCTCGACTTATGACTACAATTGAGCCCAAAATGTCTGTTGCTAAGGGAAACATTTGTTAAGTGAATTTTGCTTCCATTTTATGACCAGTTGTTAAGTGAATCATTGCAATGGTTCAGTTAGTAACATGGTTGCTTAATGAATCTGACTTCCTCATTGACTTTGCTTGATAGAAGGTAACAGTAACAGAATTGGTCATCTGGGACCTTGGAGGTCATCTAGTCCAACCCTCTGCTCATGAAGGAGACTTTTACTAGGGATTCAAACTGCCAAATTGCCGACCTTTCTGATCGACAAGCTCCGCATCCCTGGGACACTTGCGACCGTCATAAATATGCACCAGTTGCCAAGCATCTGAATTTTGATCACAATGCCGTGGGGATGCTGCAAAGGTTGTAACAGTGAAAAATGATCATAAGCAGAGGTGGTATTCAGCAGGTTCTGACCAGTTCTGGAGAACCGGTAGCGGAAATTTTGAGTAGTTTGGAGAACCGGTAAATATCACCTCTGACTGGCCCTGCCCCCATCTATTCTCTGCCTCCTGAGTCCCAGCTAATTGGGAGAAAATGGGGATTTTGCCAGTGGGGGGATTCAAATAATTTAACAACCGGTTCTCTACCCTAATGACCAGCAGGGTGGGCGTGGCTCGGTGGTCATGTGACCCTGTGGACGTGGCCAACTCAACGTCACTTGCGTCGATGGGTGTTTCGTCTTGACTGTTACAATGTAATAAGGGTTAACCAGAGAGGCAGTTTCTGTAAGCAGGGCAATAAAGATTAGGCTAGAAACAACGCCAGAATGTTTCCTTCCTGCCTTCCTTACAGGATTAGCTCTGTCAAGTGGGGGAAAAAACAAAATAAGATTTCTTCCAACAACTGGTTCTCCGAACTGCTTAGAAAGTTAACAACCGGTTCTACCGAATAGGTGCGAACTGGCTGAATCCCACCCCTGGATTTTGCAGTATCCTTCCCCTGGAGTGGGGAGGGAATGGAGATTTTACAGTATCCTTCCCCTGCCATGCCCACCAAGCCCCGCCCACCAAGCCATGGCATGCCCACCAAGCCACGCCCACAGAACCGATAATAATAAAAAAAAATGAATCCCACCACTGATCATAAGTCACTTTTTCCAGTGCTGTTGTCACTTGGAACAGTCCCTAAACAACCTGTTGTAAATTGAAGATTACCTGTACTAAATGAAATGATTTCAAAATTTTGGGTAAGTATTTGAAAGTCTATTTGGGATTTCCCTTAGAATGAAAGCAATCCTCTATATACATGTTACATGGTTGTTGCTTACCCGTCTGGCATCATAACACAAATGAGGGATTACAGCACAAATCCTTTCACAGTTCTTGCTTAATCATCCATGAACAACTCCCGGTGAAGTCTCGATTTTTATAATATCTTGCGTTGCGTTTTGAACCCGCACTTCTCTTTCACCACGTCTGGTGGAAATAGGCTTCTCAAGCTTTCCAGAAGCACATCTAAGAAATGAATTTATTTAAGGGTAAATAACATCAAAATTATATTTCTGTAGAAAGCACTCGCAAATTCAGGGGAATAACTCTTTGGAATGCTGAATAACGGTCTAAATTAAAAATAGATTTCCTTCCCTTTTAGTTTCCCTAGAAGGGATATTTGAAACTGAATGGTCGGTTTCACCGGCTACCTCATTTTCAGATCATTGTTCAGTGTCTTCTATCATAGTTCCAGCAGGGACACGGTGGCTCAGCGGCTAAGGCACTGAGCTTGTCGATTGAAAGGTCAGCAGTTCAGCGGTTCGAATCCCTAGTGCCGCATAACAGGGGTGAGCTCCCGTGACTTGTCCCAGCTTCTGCCAACCTAGCAGTTCGAAAGCACGTAAAAAATGCAAGTAGAAAAATAGGGGACACCTTTGGTGGGAAGTTAACAGCGTTCCATGCGCCTTTGGCATTGAGTCATGCCGGCTACATGACCACAGAGACGTCTTCAGACAGCGCTGGCTGAGCACCGCCCCCTAGAGTCGGGAACAATTAGCACATATGTGCGAGGGGAACCTTTACCTTTACCTTTATCATAGTTCCATTATGCATAGAAATAGAAAAAATTATCCCGCCCCCCCCACAGATAGCCAAGTGGGTGGTAGTTATATAAAATTTGAGTATAATATAGACAATACAGGTGATCCTTGACTTACAACAGCAACTGACCCCAGAATTTCTGTTGCTAAGCGAGACACTTCGTACGTGAATTTTGCCCCATTTTACGACCTCTCTTGTCACCGTTGTTATGTGAATCACTGCACTTGTTAAATTGTAGCATGGCTGTTAAGTGAATCCGGCTTCGCATTGACTATGTTTGTCAGAAGGTTAGAAAAGGGGACACTGTAACCATCGTAAGTATGAGTCAGTTGCCAAGCGGCCTAATTTTGATCCCGTGACCATGGGAATCTGCAACTATCGTTAAGTGTGAAATATGGTCGTAAGTCACTTTTTAAAGGGCTGTTGTAACTTCAAGCAGTCGCGAAATGAACCGTTGTAAGTCAAGGACTATCTGTATCCACATCTGCTCTGTGAGATTAAGAAAAAGGAAGGTGTATTCTATATAGCGAAGATATACAAGTAGTCCTTGTTTAGTGACAGCCTTGGACAACCCAAAATTTGTTCACAGTTACAACAGTGATGTATTTATCACTTTTGCAAATTTGCAAAGCAAAGGAAAGCTGCAGTAAGACCATAAGAACATTCATGGTTTCACTTAGTGATTGCTTTGCTTAACGACCGAGTGGCTGGTCTTGTTTATGGTTGCTAAACAAGAACTACCTGTGTTCCTATATAGACTTCCCGCAACAATGCTAAGGCTGGTGTCTGGAAAGCAAGTCAATCTAATGTAGTGTATCAAGGCATCTAAAGGGCATCATGGTGGCCTAGTGGTGAAGACGGTCGCCTCCCACTCAGAAGGTTGAGAGTTCAATACTAGGTAGCAGCAGATATTTCTTTCCTTGGGTGCAAAGAAAAAATATTTGCTGTGAACCCAGCATGGTGTCAGGAAGGGCATCTGGTCAGTAAATACTCAACTCCATCCAGTCGTCCTGACTCTAACCCCGAATTAAGAGTTGTAAAACATGAGTTTAAAGTCATCTAAAGGATCATGGTCCATAAGTTCAATTCCTTGCAGAAGGTTTGAACCGCATAGAAATTTCTAGAACTGATGGATATGCTTGGTGAGTCGCAAGTAAATATGAAAAACCAAATCTTATTTAAATCTTTTTACAATCTTATTTTTTTTTAAAAAAATTGCATGCAAATTGGAGTCAAGTTTTGGAATACAAAGTTCCTAAAAAGGTATTCGTACTCCAACGTGCTGGAATATCTTTACATACTTGAAAGAAAATAGCAGTAATTAAAACTTTAATTAAATAGTACATTTTTATGCATGTCTATCCCAGAAATGATTTTGTTTCAAATTCAATGGAACTTTTCCCTAGAAAATTTGATTAAAGCCGTAAACCTTTCTTCCCGCATGTAACTTTTGACAAAATCCATAGGAACAAACTTAGCTCAATGAGAAATTCAATACTTGTATTGATTTTCAAAGGAAAATTTCCAAAGGAAAGAAAAACCAGACATTATTTATTAAAACTTGTGTGGCTTTTTCCTTCTTTCTTACTTTTTATTAGTGGTCACCATGTGAAAAGCTTGCTTTTCTTAATATATTGCACATTTTAACTAATACAATGTTCTAGACAGCCAATACTTCCCAACAAATTATTTATGGGGCTAAAGGGACTATAACTAAGGTAGTAGCTGCTGAATAGATTTCTTTTCCAGAATGTATATAATTTAGAGAATAAGGTGTTTTTTTTAAAAAAAAATAATCTAAATATAACAGGTAGTCCTTGACTTATAACTGAGTTCAACATTTCTGTTGTTAACCAAGACATTTGTTAAGTGAATTTTGCCCTATCTGAAGACTTTTCTAGCCTCAATTGTTAATGAATCACTGCAGTTGATAAATTAATATCCCGGTTGTTAAGTGAATCAGACTTCCCCATTGACTTTGCTTGACAGAGGGTCACAAAAAGGGACATATGTGCTAGTTGTTCCTGACTCTAGGGGGCAGTGCTCATCTCTGTTTCAAAGCCGAAGAGCCAGCGCTGTCCAAAGACGTCTCCGTGGTCATGTGGCCGGCATGACTCAACGCCAAAGGCTCACGGAACGCTGTTATCTTCCCACCAAAGGTGGTCCCTGTTTTTCTACTTGCATTTTTTACCTGCTTTCGAACTGCTAGGTTGGCAGAAGCTGGGACAAGTCACGGGAGCTCACCCCATTACGCGGCACTAGGGATTCGAACCGCTGAACTGCCGACCTTTTGATCGACAAGCTCAGCATCTTAGCCACTGAGCCACCATGCCCCTATTTATTATTTTGTTCACAGCTCCCCAAGTATCTCTACTTCCACCCTCCCTTCCCCTCAGCTCCAGTGCTCTGTGTCAGCACTGAAGCAACAAGAGAGAAAATGGCCTCCATCCGGGCAGCTTCAGGGTTGACACACACTTTCAGATACTGTGATCGAAGCTCGTGATTCAGCTTTGGGGAGTTTACTATCTGGAGCAAGGCTTCTGTTTATTATTTTAAAACTTTTTTTTGTTTTTGTTTTACAGTATTTTTATGACATCGTGGCTGCTCTTGTCTGCCGCTTAGAATCTGTGGGATAGAGTTGGCGTATACATTGCGTACCTAATTTTTTCTCTTTTTTTAAAAAAAACCATGTCTAGTGGCCATAGACAGACTTTGCACATTTATCTAATCTCCTTCGAAAGACATCAAAGGAGACGGACATGGTATCTCGAGTTTGCACCTTCCGTAAATGTACGTTCCAGGCTTTGAATGAAGAAACGCTTCTTTTGATCCCTCTTAAATCTTAAATCTGTTCCGTTGAATCTGTTCCGAGTCTGTTTTTCCTACTTTGCTTTGCATTAAGCATCAATTTTGTCACAGGCTCTTTAATCTACGATACAGGTAGTCCTTGACTTACTACCCTTCCTTGAGTGACCGTTCAAAATTACGATGCTGAAAAAAAAAAGCTTATGATCGTTTTTCGCACTTACGACCTTTGTAGCATCCCCATGATCAGGTGATCAAAATTCAGACGCTTGGCAACCGACTCATACTTGTGACCGTTGCTGTGTCCCAGGGTCATGGGATTCCCTTTTGAAACCTTTTGACCAGGGATGAAATCCAGCAGGTTCTCACAGGTTCTGGAGAACCAGTAACGGAAATTTTGAGTAGTTCAGAGACCCGGCAAATGCCACCTCTGGCTGGCCCCAGAATGGGGAGGGAATGGGGATTTTGCAATATCCTTCCCCCAGGAGTGGGGAGGGAATGGGGATTTTGCAGTATCCTTCCCCTGCCATGCCCACCAAGCCACACCACGCCCACCAAGCCACGCCCACAGAACCCGTAGTAAAAATATTTGGATTTCACCACTGCTTTTGACCAAGCAAAGTCAAGGGGGAAGCCAGGTTCACTTAACAACTGTGGTGAGAAAGTATTTATTTAGTGACCATTCAAAATGACGATGTCCCTGGAAAAAGTGACTTACGACCGTTTTTCATACAAGCATTGCCGCATCCCCATGGTCACATGCAGTGGTGGGATTCAAGTAATTTAACAAACCGGTTCTCTGCCCTAATGATTTCTTCCAACAACCAGTTTGCCGAACTGCTCAGAAAGTTAACAATCGGTTCTCCCGAAGGGGTGCGAACCGGCTGAATCTCACCACTGGTCACATGATCAAAGTTGGGAGGCTTGGCAACTGGCATGTCCTTATGACGGTTGCCCTATCCAGGGGTCAGGCGATCCTGACCTTCCGATAAGCCAAGTCAATAGGGAAGCCAGATTCACTTAAGAACTGTGCTACTAACTAACTATCTCAGCGACTGCAGTGCTTCGCTTAACAGCTGTGGGAAGAAAGGTCATAAAATGGGGCAAAACTCACATAACAAATTTCTCACTAAGCAACAGAAACTTTGGGCTCAATTGTGGTCCCCACGCGACCCGTTTTGGATGCAGGTAAGTGCAGGGCATGTGTGGAGGCTCGGGGAGGGTGAAAAATGGGCCTACTGGAAGTTCGGGAAGGCCAGAAATGGGCCAAAAGGCCTCTAGAGCCTGGGGAGGCAGTTTTAGCCCTCCCAGAGGCTTGGGAAAAGCCTCCGGAACCTGGGAAGGGCAAAATCGCCCTCCCACTGTGGTGCAGGAGGCCGACTAGGCCGCACCTACCATGGCCACGCTCACCTAGCAACCGGGCAGAGAACCCCTTGCTAAAATTTTTGAAGCCCACTCCTGGTTGGCGATCCTAACAGCCGCACAGAAAAGTGTTGCTGAATTTTGTCCAAATTTTGTCCTTCGATTTTGGAAGCCATGATGTTTTTTTTTCTTCTGCCTGGACCTCGTTTGCCTTCAATCTTTCCCTGGAGGATTAAGTTGAAGGATGCCGTATTTTTCTGGGTGTCGCATCACATGTCCGAAATAGTCTTATATTTTTACGGTTTTGATGATTTCCCTTGGCTTTCCCAGGCGTCTTTCTCGCTTAGCAACAGAAAATTTGAGCTTAATTGTGGTCGTAAATGGAGGCATCTATCTGTATTCCTTTTCCAAATTAAAGCATCCCAAGCTTTGTAAATTCTCTCCGTAGGGAGTTTTTCCTACTCCGGTTTGGTTTTCCCATTTGGGCTTTTTTTTTTCCAACTCTGCAATTTTTTTTCCCCACCTAATTTTGGAAGATCCAATCACCAGAACGGCGTCCTCATTCCATGTGCGGTCCATGCCATCCCGGTTATGGAGGCATTATAATATTAGCAGTTTATTAATTTGTAATTATAATAAATGCCTTCATTTGCTGTATCTATAGGAAAAGTGCCACATAGGGGTGTGTGATACGATCTGAAACATTATAAGTCGACCACGGTTAATTAGTTAATCTTGCTTGTACTCTTCAAGGGTCAAGTGGAAGATGGGTCAGGAGTGAATTGTTCCCTGGTTTTCCTTCACCTGCAAGCTTTGTGTATTAATGTGCAAATCTGCATGATGTGATGCAGATTAATTTGCTGCACTCCATCTGGCAGTGGAAGAGAGAGAGAAAATTACTCGGGAACTTTATTAATCATTTGGGGATCAGCTGAGCCCTGCAATTAGCCCAGAGTGGTGTTTTTAAAATGTTGCAGATAGCGCACCGTAAATCAGCTCCAACTTAGTGAATCAAAACTTGGTGAGAAATTTGACTTTTTAAAGTCAGTGCTCCCTGTATTGTATTGGCCCGTAAGAACAACATCTGCTTAGTTTTGATTTAGGAGAACATCACTAGAGGAATAAAGGCGACATGGGGTTTGAATCAGGGGTGGGTTCTAATTTTTTTTACTACCGGTTCTGTGGGTGTGGCTTATTTTGTGGGCGTGGCTTGATGGTCATGTGACAATTATTTAGGATTTAGCAGAGGTCTACCAGGCTTTTAACTGCTTGCAGAGCTGTACCGATCTACCCATTTATTTTTGCAGGCACTGATCTACTCATGTATTTTTGCAGGCACTGAT
>WNWU01000119.1:16848-28500 GCA_012654045.1 Ptyas mucosa | reverse complement strand
TCTCCATTCTCTCTCTCCATTCTCTCTCTCCATCATCTCTCTCTCCATTCTCTCTCTCCATTCTCTCTCTCCATCATCTCTCTCTCCATTCTCTCTCTCCATTCTCTCTGTCTCCCTCCTTCTCCCTCTCTCCATTCTCTCTCCCTCTCTCTCCATCGTCTCTCTCTCCATTCTCTCTCCACTCTCCCTCCCTCCTTCTCCCTCCATTCTCTCTCCATTCTCTCCCCCCCCATTCTCTCTCTCGTTCCCTGTCCCTCTACCTCTCTCTCTCTTCCAGTCTAAAACTAGAAATCTAGACTATGGCCATTTAGCTTGGACGTTCCTTAATGGGTTGATGCTATTGTATATTGGCAGCTGATGACTCTCTTAAATTTCAGATGTGGGTCTATCAGCTCTGTTTGAAGATACCAAAGATGGATATCTAGCGACTAACTGCTTGCCCAGAAGGCTCTCTTCTGCTGAGCAATGACCCTTCCCAGGAAACAATTCTGCTGCTGAATACGAAGCTTGTTAGCCAAGTCCTCCCTATTCTGATACTATTGAAAGGGGGGGAGACATTTCTCTGAACCATGATCTACTCAGGGCTTAAGAAGATTAATCCTGTTTACAATGGGAAGGATATCTGTTATCTCTGAATGAGCACATGTGAAAAACCCACTGCCCCAGCCGAGAATCATCATAACACCAGTGTTTTACTTAATTGCTTTACTGCTGCTTTTATAATTAAAGCCCATTAACTTGCCACATATTAATACAGGGACTGACCCCGTAACTGGCAGAGAAATGAAAGTCCCACAGAGGGTTGCGTTTCCAAACCAGTCCTATCAAGGCTGGGTTTCCTTTCCTCTTTTTCCACTCCTCCGTTTGGTCTTCAGTTTGCCGTGGGCTAGATCAGAAACGCTAGGCTTTGGCTTCCAGGACTGGCAAAGGTCCATGTCGAAATGTAACAACTGGAAGAGGTGGCAGGAATCCTGATTCCTCTTAAAAGGAAACCCATCTGGCGTTTTTTAAACAAACTGCTTTCATTTGTAACCCTGTCTTCCTCAAAAAAAAAAAAAAGAAAGAAAGAAAGAAAAGAAAAGAAAATTAAAAAAAGAAAAAAGAATTATTTGTTTGTTGTCTGTTGTTTCCCCCAACAAGAGTCCTTCCTCAAAGAAGGATGATTAATTAATTTATCGGCTTAATGTTATCTTCACAAAAAGATTCCTTTCTGGAAGAAGGATGACTTATTTGTTTGTTATCTCTGCAGCAAGATTGAAACATGACGATAGGCAGAAGAACATTCTAGAAGGAAGGGTTGGAAGGGGACGCTCATGGCCACTCAGGCATTTGTCTTAATCCTAGATCAGGGTTTAATTCACCTTGGAAACCATAAGATGTGCGGAATGCTGGTGGAAGAATTCCAGGAATTGTGGGAGTTGAAGTCTACACATCTTAATCAGGGATGAAATCCAGCAGGTTCTGACAGGTTCTGGAGAACCGGTAGTGGAAATTTTGAGTAGTTTGAAGAACCAGCAAATACCATCTCTGGTTGGCCCCAGAGTGGGGTGGGGATGGAGATTTTGCAGTATCCTTCCTCTGCCATGCCCACCAAGCCACGCCCACTAAGCCACCCCACGCCCATTAAGCCATGCCCACAGAACCGGTAGTAAAAAAATTTGTATTCCACCACTGCCCTTCACATCACTGAAATGGCCTAATACAGCTCTTCAGAAGTTTGAAGAGATTGAGTTGGTTCCTCAACGTCTTAATAGTTATTTTTTGTTTGGCAGTAGTTGATGAAAGAAACTCTGCTTCTCCTTCATAGAAATCTCTCCCCCCTCCCTTCTTTCTCTCCTCTCTCCTCTCTTCCCTCTTCTCCCCTCTCCCCCCTCTCCTCTCTTCTCTCTCCCCTCTCCTTCCTCCCTCCCTTCTCTCCTCTCTCTTCTCTCTCTCTCCCCTCTCTTTTTTTCTCTCTCACGCACCTGGACAGTTTCTATGCACACTTTTCTACTGATGTTGAATCTCTCTCACGCATACCAACAACAGCCATGACTTTAGCCTTTTTTATGCGTCTCTGTGGCACCTTCACCTGTGAGACCAGCCACGAAACTAGAAGCTGCTGGATGATTCATGGAAAGGAGGTTCCCCAATATGTAATTACACTTAGATTGCAGGCCTGATACACTGATTATAGTTGTTTTTCTAGCTGAAGAGAAAATTTACATGCAAATTTTAAAATGCGTTATGCTAAAGGCTCTTGCTGTGAGGGCTGAAAGGGAAAAAAAAGAGAGAAGGGTGAAAAAACCTATTTTTCTCACTCAGAAGGATGAGGCAGAAAGGTTACTCTAGCTAACATGGTTTGAGAAGCCCATTAAGGGTCAAAATTACACTGTGTATGGAGTGGTTAATGGTACACCGGAGTGCTACGTGTAACCCCTATTGAAATCAAGGAGTTGGAAAATGTAAAGAGAGATTCATGAGCTTTGCTAGATTGGAATCTGGATGACTTGATGGATGGCTTATGCTCCAGCCATTGGTACAAATGTGCACATTCAACGGTACATTAAATACACATTATCAGAAATGATAGTCAAAGATAAATGTCCAGCATGAATCTGCACAGCGGTTACAACAGATCAGCGTGGTGCAGGATGGCAAGAAAATCGCTACAGGCACCAATCCATCCATAATAGCTCTGGAGATATCTGCGGAATCCCCAAATTAAATTAAAAACACAATTAAAAAAAAAAAGAAAAGCAAAGGGAAATAACTTGCACAAACACCAAATCTCAGGTGTGTTTCTCCCCAATTTCTGGGGAGCAAGTTGAATTCCCACAAGATTTCGGTATTATGCAAGACCCTAAAAAAAAAAATACTTGGGTTGATTTTTTCCCCCAAGCTCACCTATTGCTAAGTTATTGGAAGGAGGAAAGCCTCCGGAGCCTGGAGAGCGTGAAAAATGGGCCTATCAAAAATACCGGAAGTCTGAAAATGGGCCTGTTTGTGGCCTCCAGAGGGCCTCTGGAGTCTGGGGGAGGCCGTTTCCACCCTCCCAGAGGCTCGAGAAAAGCCTCCAGAGCCTGGGGAGGGTGAAAAATGGGCCTACCAAAAGTACGGAAGTCTGAAAACTGGCCTCTTTCTGGCCTCCAGAGCCTGGGGGAGGATGTTTTCACCCTCCTGGAGGCTTGAGGAAAGCCTCCAGAGTCTGGGGAGGGTGACAATGCCCCCCCCCATGGTTCAGGAGGCCGAGTAGGCCACGCCCACCATGGCCACACACACCCAGAAACCGGGCAGAGAACTGGTTGCTAAAAATTTTAAATCCCACTCCTGGAAATGTCAGCATGCAAAGTGGATCAGTTGACCAGATACTGATATTCTCCCAAAACAGATAATGGGCTAGAATGAGCTCAACCCAAGGACTGAGTCTGTTTTTGAATATATTTTATCCTCAGCTGACAGGACCATTTTCTTGGTCTCAAGTTGTGGGAACAGAGATATTCTTCGGCACGTGGCCTCAAGAAAACTTTGCTAACACGGATGTTTGATTCTAAATGGGTCAACCAAGAGAGCAAAAGATAAACATTTAGCATGGAGAGCTACGTGAGAGGATTAAAAAGAAAATATTACAGCACTTGGGCTAATTAAACATGAAAGTAAGGGGACAAGATGTGACAGTAATAGATGTATTTTCACACAACAGCAACTCCGTTGACTTATGAACTGACATTTCCTTCCGCCACAGGGTGGAATCTGCAAGCATTTGGAATTCATGCTGTTTGAAGGACCCATTAATTTGACTTCAGTCTTCTTCCTCCTTTCCACCATGAAAGTGTTTGGAGGGTAGAGACGGGTCAGATTTATATCATGTCATGTTTTACCAGCCTCTAGATGTCTAGCAAGACTGACAACTGATCTCTAATTTCAAGAGGCCCTTGAAGGAAAGATTCATTTTGTCGTGGCTTATCAATTGGCAAAAAATAAAATAAAAAAATAAAAATCAGAACACCAAATACAAGCTGGGGGGATACGACCTTGTAGACGACCCTCACTCTGTCAAGGACCTTGGAGTACTCATATCTAATGATCTAAGTGCCAGAGCTCACTGTAACAGCATTGCCAAAAAGGCATTAAGAGTTGTTAACCTAATCTTGCGAAGTAATATTGTACTGTAAACTAGGGCATACAAAACCTTTGCTAGACCAATTCTTGGATACAGCTCATCTGCCTGGAACCCGCACTGTATATCGGACATTAATACAATTGAGCAAGTCCAGAGGTATTTCACGAGAAGAGTCCTCCACTCCTTTGCTCACAACAAAATATCTTATTTTTTTTAATTATTTTTTTAAATTTGATTTATATGCCGCCCTTCTCCGGAGACTCAGGGCGGCTTACAATGCGCTAAGCATTCTTATGCCACCAGGCTTGAAATTTTGGGCTTAGACAATTTAGAACTATGCCGCCTTTGGTCTAACCTAAGCGTAGTATACAAAATTATCTGCTACAATGTCCTTCCTGTCAATGACTACTTCAGCTTCAATTGCAATAATACATGAGTACACAATAGATACAAACTTAAGAAAAATAGCTCCAAACTCGATTGCAGAAAATACGACTTCAGCAACAGAGTGGTCAATGCCTGGAATGCTCTACCCGACTCTGTGGTTTCTTCCCCAAACCCCCAAAACTTTAACCTTAGACTGTCTACTGTTGACCTCACCCCATTCCTTAGAGGTCTGTAGGGGGACATGCATAAGTGCACCAGCGTGCCTACCGTCCCTGTCCTAATGTTCCCTTTAATTGTATTCATTTTATGTATTCATATCCATGTTTATACTTATTCCTGTTATCTCGTGCATGTTTGACAAACAAACTAAATAAAATAATAAATAAATAAATAAAAATAGTCAAGACATACATCTGGCATGTTTGAATGAACGTGTACATTTGAAGTCCTACCTAAATTCGCAAGCTATGCGGAACTCTTTCTTTTTCTTTTGGAAAACCTAAAAAATATTTAATGAAATTGATGAATTTCCTGACAGTGAGATTAACAATTAACCAGTTTACCTCCAGAAATTGTGGGTGATCCATTACTGGAGGCTTTTAAGAAGAGACTGGACAGCCACTTTGCTGGAATTGTATAGGTTACCGTGATGGCTAACGTTTTTGCTGTCACGTGCCAAAAGCGGGGAGTCGTACATGGATGGATCAACAGTGTTGCATTGCTGTTTATTACCTACTGCTGTTTTGTATGGTAAGAAGATTTCTGTAACTCCGGACTGATTTGAATGGCTAAAGACTTGGATTGATTAAAGGACTATGCAATTGTTTTTTTCCATTACAAAGTAAAAGCTTTGTTAAACCAGTTTGTATGTATTGCATTCATTTGCTCTCAGTACTGTTTCTCTGTGCACTTGCTCTGCTGGTTGGTTAACACAACAATATCCTTAACACCCGGAACTCTCGTTTTTGGAGTTTCCCAGATGTGCCAGTATACCTACTCGAATAAATGGAAGATTTGAGATGATGCCTGTTTTAGAGTTTTTGATTGGAGTTGAGTTGTTCTGGAACACTGACCACCAAGGACGATAGCAACTTGATTCTAGATCATATACTGGACTATCTCAAGAGAGTCACCTTTGCGATAACCATGACCTGGATGATTGAAAATCTAAGCAGCGTCCCAATATGTAAGCTTTGTGGCAGCCACAAAGAAGAGAGGGTCAACCAGTTGTCCAAAGCACCTGAAGGTAGGACAAGAAGCAATGGATAGAAACTAAACAAGAGAGAAGACACCTAGAACTAAGGAGAAATTTCCTAACAGTTAGAACAATTAAATCAGTGGATCGACTTGCTTCCAGAAGTTGTGGGTGCTCCAACACTGGAGGTTTTTAAGAAGAGATTGGACAACTATTTGTCTGAAATGGTATAGGCTGGGTTTCCTCCTACACAGAGGATTGGACTAGAAGATCTCCCAATCCCTTCCAACTCTGCTGTTCTGTTATTCTGCTACATCTGGACTAGCTAGAATTGAGTACTGCTGTTCTGGTCTACTGCTACTTTGAATGCAACCAATGCATTGGTAACAAGTTTGGTCCTGTGGTTTTCAGTTCAGTCCTAGCTGGGTGCCATGGAGAAGCCAATGGGTTCTTATACTGTAAACGGCAAAATTTCTGCTCTAATAGTTGATATAAGCACTCAAAAAGTTTTGGAACGATTGTATATTTTCCTTTGTTTCAAGATCAGCCGACTCGAAAGCAATCACACAAGTTGCGGGTACTTCTTAAGGATATGCTCCTCCCTTTTGAACAGATGGCCTCTGTAGTCCTGAACTCAGAGTTAAACAAAATTTCTCAAACACGAATTACTCAGCAATTTTCTTCCCCCTCTGATTCGCTTTACTTTTTGCTCAGATAGATGTGATTTACTGTAGGCTGAGTGAAAATTCTTCATTTTCTCTCAGGTACAGTGGTGGGTTGCCCCCGGTTTGGACCAGTTTGCAAGAACTGGTAGTAAAACCGGCGGGAGGCTCCGCCCACCGACCCGGATGTCATCATAAGTGATCTGCACATGCCCAGAAGCTTCTGCGCATGTGTGCATACTCCCAATGCGAACCGATAGTAAAGGTAAGTAAAGGTAAGTAAAGGTAAGTAGAAGTACATTTTTTTTTTAAAAAAAGAATCATCTTAAGAGGGGAGAAGGAAGAAAAATTGCCCGAGTTTTATTAGTCAACTGAAACGGTTAGCAACTTGCATTTTAATCATTTTTAATACTTGAAATTCAAGGAAAGTATGATGTACGCAATTGCGCTGTGGTGTTGGATTGTAAATTTAAAACAAATGAGGTGAAACCTGGTATTTTCCCAGGAAGATTCCTAGATAGTTGTCCTTCGCCTATACGGAAAGAAAAAGTGTTTTATCTTGGAGATGGATGCAACATCAAGAGACAGATTTGTCTTGTGAGACAACAAACAACATGTTTCTTCCATGTATAGACTTAAGTTTCTGGCAACTTTTGATCCTGTCTTCTCAGCTGATGTATCCTCAAGGTGTCTTTTTGGTGGCTTATTGCAAATTACACCTGCAACAATTGGATATATATTTTTTGACCTTGCCTTAGAGATGCAATAGAGGTTTCACAATTACCAAGCTGGGAAGGTAGCTTTGTGTAGCTATTAATGTCAAAAAGTATTACAAATGGCATATTGGATAATAAAATTGGGTTCTTGCTTTTGCATGATCGCTGGCCTGGGGTAGTTTGTTAGTTTATGAGCTCTTTTGCTCTTCATTGCTTATTGTATACTCCAACCACTTTAGGGAGGTCAATCTGCAGAGGCTGCCTTTGGACTTGACCTAGTTAACAGGATCAAGGGGAGTCAGGATGACATATAAGTACCCTAAACCAGCTTGCTAAGTAACCCAGAGAAATGTGGGGTCCTTGGGGGTCTCTGAGCCTGACTGTTTTCTTACAGATGTTTCATTATGCAAACTAGGTAACCTCATCAGTGCTAGTGACGATTACTAGCACTGATGATGTTACCTACTTTGGGTAATGAAATGTCTTCAAGAAAACAAGCAAGCTCAGAGAACACCGAGGACCCCTCAGTCCTCCTCCTCCTCCTCCTCTTCCATTCCACAAACCCTACTCCCTTCTAGTACTGATGATGTTACCTAGTTAGGTCATGAAATGCCTGCAAGAAAACAAACTCAGAGAGGACCAAGGACCTCACAGTCCTCCTCCTTCTCACTTTCCTCCTCCTCTTCTTCCTCCTCCATCATCATTCCACAACCCAACTCCCTTCTAGCACTGATGTTACCTATTTTACCATTTGGGTAATGACACGTCTGCAAGAAAACAAGCTAGTTCAGAGAGTACCGAGGACCCCTCATTTCAACCCTGAGCTACAAATATTCTTTTTCTTTCTTTCTTTCTTTCTTTCTTTCTTTCTTTCTTTCTTTCTTTCTTTCTTTCTTTCTTTCTTTCTTTCTTTCTCTCTCTCTCTCTCTCTCTCTCTCTCTTTCTCTCTCCCCCCCTCTCTTCCTCACTCCCTCTGTTCCTCCCTCCCTTCCTCTTTGGTACTAGCACTGATGATGTTATCTAGTTTGGGTCATGAAATGTCTTCAAGAAAACAAGCAAGCTCAGAGAGCACCAAGGACCCCACAGTTGTCTTCCTCCTTCTTCTCCTCCTCCTCCTCTCCACAAACTCTACTCCCTTCAATCACTGATGATGTTACCTAGTTTGGGTCATGAAACGTCTGCAAGCTCAGAGGCCACCAAGGACCCCTTCTCTCAAGTCCAAGCTACAAATATTCTCCTTTGTTGGAAACCAGAGAAAGTTTTTTTGGTCCAAAGCAAGCCCAGAGACTGTTGCATTTAAGCTAATTCTGCCCTCTCAATACTGTTACAGAAAGAAAAGTGAGAGAATTAATGGACATTCATTTTATTTCCTTCCTTTGTATCTAATGCTACCCCATAATCATGTCTGGTTAATTACAATGGCTGGCATCACAGGCTTAAACCAGAATCAAAGCAAATGAATCATATTATTCTCAGTAAGTTGACCATTAATTGTTGACAAATTGATGACGCTTTCAACCAGGCCTTCCTGTTTAAAGTTTTATACTCCTCTTTGCTGGACATATTCAAACAAAAACTAGACAAGCATCTGTTTGAGGGTGCTATTTGATGGATTTTTTGCGCCGAGCAGCATTTAGGCGTGGGAGCCTTAATAAACCAACTCTTATGAAGGGGAACATTCAGCTTGGATGCCTGCTGGAAAAATGTCTGATAATTTTGTGCATCCAGCTGATGCGTACAATATGTAATCAGATGACATTCTTAGATAATTCCCTTGTCCTCCAAGGAGAACAGCCCAATGATAAGAGTACACATATTTGCATGTAAGAAATTTCAGGTTCTATTCAAGGCCTATCCAACCATGTAGTTAGAAAGTTCTGACTGTGTCTGAAGTTCTGGAAAGCTGCTTGCAGACTTAACGGAATGAGAGAGTTGGAAGGGACTTTGGTGGTCTTCAACTCCCTGCTCAAGCAGGAGATCCTATATTATTTCAGACAAATGGCTACCCAGTCTCTTTTTAAAAGCCTTCAGGGATGGAGCACCCACAACCTCTGAAGGCAAGCCGTTCCACTGGTTAATTGTTTTCACTATTGGGAAATTTCTCCTTAGTTCTAGGTCCATGATGGCGAACCTATGACACACGTGCCAGAGGTGGCACACAGAGCCCGCTCTGTGGGCACGCGGGCCATTGCCAGCTGCTGTTCTGGTTTCCGGCACGCACATGTGCACCAACCAGCTGGTTTTCGTGCATGCCGGAGGACCGGAAATACAAAGACCAACTGGCCGGCACACATGAGCACACTGGAAACTGGAAAACTAGCTGGATGGCGTGGGTATGTGCACACCAGCCAGCTGGTCTTCCGGTTTCCAGCACTCTGGCATGTGTGAAGACCAGCTGGCCAGCTGGTCTTTCAGTTTCTGGGCTCCAAAAAGGTGCCGAAAAGATTCACCATCACTGTTCAAGGTTGCTTCTCTCCTTGGTTAGCTTCCAACCGTTCCTTCTTCTCTGGCCTTCTGGTGCTTTGGAAAATAGGTTAATCCCCTCTTCTTTGTGGCAGCCCCTCAAATTGTGAGCATTTTATCAAATATTGAGCTACACAAATTCATAACTGCTTGTCAGGTATGAAAGACCGGGACCACAGATGAGGTTCCAATTAAACTTATTTTTTTTATTACTCATGTCTATGCACAGGAACCTACTCAACTAATGGTTAGCACTGTTTTGGCGCTGGACAAGATTAACAAAATTCAAGGGAGGATTGGACTTAATCCATTTATGGCCACGCAGAGATTCTAGGCCAGTGATTGCTAACATTTTTGCCGTTGTGTGCCAAAAGCGGAGGAATGCGGGGGGGTGGTGGTGGTGGTGTCACGCATGTGCGTGCCCACATCCATAATTCAATGCACCCTGCTCTCCACGCATGTGCGTGTGACACCCCCCCGTGCTCCCCCCACTTTTGGAACACGATGGGACGGTGGGCCTGGGGAGGGCGAAAACAGCCTTCCCCACCCCTGGAAGCCCTCCAGAGGCCAGAAACTGCCCATTCCCTAACTTCCGGTGGGACTGGAATGCCTGTTTTTCGCCTTCCCAGGCTCCAGAGCCTTTCTAGGAGCCTGGGGAGGACAAAAATGGCCTTTCCTACCTCCCCGGAGGCTCTCCGGAGGCCAGAAACAGCCCATTTTCCAACTTCTGGTGGGCCCGGAAGACCTGAAAATCAGTTGGCCAGCGTGCGCATGCTCGGTGGAGCTGAGCTAGGACAATGCTCGCGTGCCCACAGATATGGCTCTGCGTGCCACCTGTGGCATGCGTGCCATAGGTTCGCCGTCGCGGTTCTAGGCTGATTCCTCTTTTGACTCCCCTTCCGCGAGTGCTACCATTGCTTAGCCTACATTGATCTTACGTCAACCTAATGCAACAAGACTTCATCATTTATGTTACAACAACACTGAAAGGTTTTTACACAAAACAAAGCCCCTTTTTGGCAACAAGCTTCTTAAACTATTCTAGAGAAGGGAAGTGCTATTAGGAGAAAATCTCTTCCCTCCCCTTGAAATTGGGAGTCATTAGCTGATCTAAGAAAATTCGTTTTAAAAAGTGAATTGCCCATTAACCTTCCAAAGGCGGTATGCATTGCATTTCCCAAGATTTTATTAGTAAACAAATTTAGTTGCACACGAACACCTTTTGACACTGCATATAGCACTCACTTTACAGATGCTGGTATTAATCATCGTTGACAAAGTGTTAATCTTTTTCCAGCTTTGCTTAATTGAGGAAAATATAGAGCTACAGAATGTAAATTGCTTAAATTTATAATGTTGACTGGATGCTGGTTCGTCACCTACGTTGGGTTTAGCATTTTATGAAACTGCATATTGAGTGAGCTTCCAAAACTAGGCCCAAAATGTTCACACTAGTTGTTCATCCTGAAGCTGAGCCATATAACTTCCTCTGATCATAATTTCCCCTCTATTTCATGGTCTATATTTGCCCGAAGACTTGATCTGCCTAGAACCATGGCTTCTTTTTCCGTGGTCCATCAGAAGCTATGGCTCAGTATGCCAGCATGCCAATCGGTGTACAGCACATGAAAAGGAGATTTAATTTTAGTTGTATGACCATAGATCATCTGTTGATGACACATATGTTGGCTTACTACCTTTCTCTTATTGGTATCATTATTATGATTATTATTACCCTGTTGCTTTTCATGTATACTGAGAGTTTCTTGCACTGGAGACAAATTCCTTGTGTGTCTAATCACACTTGGCCAAATAAACCTATTCTTCTCTTCTCTTCTCTTCTCTTCTCTTCTCTTCTCTTCTCTTCTCTTCTCTTCTCTTCTCTTCTCTTCTCTTCTCTTCTCCCCTCCCCTACCCTACCCTACCCTACCCTACCCTACCCTACCCTACCCTTATTCTATTCTATTCTATTCTATTCTATTCTATTCTATTCTATTCTATTCTATTCTATTCTATTCTATTCTATTCTATTCTATTCTACTCTACTCTACTCTACTCTACTCTACTCTACTCTACTCTAATTCTATTCTACTCTACTCTACTCTACTCTACTCTACTCTACTCTAC